>BQKN01066895.1:158671-189464 GCA_022839385.1 Asparagus kiusianus
ACAAATGTAAAAGATAATATAATACTATAAAAGTATAAAAACATAAATGTTTTATATTTAATAATTAAACAAATCAATGTACAAATAGTTAAATTATATTCATTTATGAACTAAATAATAAAAAACTTTATGTTTATTATTAAATAAAACAGATAATAAACAAACTATTTATTAATTATTTGGCTAATTTCCACCCTAGCTGCGACGGGAAAATAGGAAGTTCATGGAACATTGTTTTTCTCAATCACGCGAATTGCACAAGTACCACTATTGTAATGCAAATTGGTAGTACGTTCCATCTAAAATTAAATTTTATCCCAGCATGCATATATCTTGCTCATTGTTTCATGCCATAAAAAAGATCTAAATTTTACCAAATTACCCATAAATTATTTGAAGGTGTTAAGGCCGATGTACCATTAGACACGGACACACCGAGACTAGGACTTCTTGGTCTTCTTCCATGGAGCAATCTAGCAAATAGAATTAGATTGAGAGAGATTATGAGAATCGGGCGGAGTTGAATTTTGTGGAGGCACACAATCAGGAGCTTAAAATAGCAATTTCTTTCACTTAATCTCACTTTTAATTTTTAACAAATACCAACACAACTCAATTTGCTATCAATGGGCTGGCGAAGGCGAGCCCACTCCATGATATAGCTTTACAACGCAATTTCATCAACTGAATACACTATACTTTCAACAAAGAATTACTAAGAATGACAACACTGTTGCGTCCTACAAAGAAACCTAAAACTAAAAACAATAGACTAACATTCATTTAGGGGATATGCGGAAGTATTTAGACTGAGTCTTTACATTAACAAACCCCACGTGGGGGAAAAAATGGGTTTTTCTTGACAAGCAAATGTATGTATTGGTAAGCGTAAAGGGGGTACCCCAAGTATATCATCCATTTAAGTAACGTGTATGCCGAATAAAGTAACCATTTTTAACCGGGTGCTTCTTCCTCAATAAAAGTATAGGAATTTGGCTATTGGTTCAGCTTTGATTTCCCAATGTAGTAGAGCCTTGAGGACGGCAAGAAGGCTGCTTCCTCGTCACCAGCAGATTCCATGGAAATGTTAAGGTGGTTGTTCCCGGAGATGGGGCTCTTGTTGTTGCTATCATCGGTGACATATACATCTGATGACTTCTTCTCCAGCTTCCAATCCTGTGGATGGTTGAAATAATTGTAGGGTAAAATTCACGACATCTCAAGTCAATGCACAAAACCCAGAATCATTATAGAATCAAAACTTGTTACTTTCGGAGGTCAAAGAAATTAAACCATCTAGATTTTGCATATAAGAAGTAGATACAGAAATTCTGACCTTAGTTACTCTTTCTGGGAGGCTTTCCAGAGGAAGCTGATTTGATACTCGGATATCCTTTACCTTCAGGTAGTTGTAAATGACGACCCCACACAATGCTGCAGAGGGAGACATCCATCAGTTGGCATTTCAACTCAATCAAGAATAATAAACAATGTAACTCCTTAAAAAATGCATCGAACTGCAAAGAAAATTACCAACTGCATATCCAATAATATTAAGACCAGTAATGGTAGATTCAGGAAATATAATTGTCGAAAGGGCAATTAGTATCCAGTCTTTCAAAACTCCAGCAACTCGAATAGTGACCGCTCCCGTTCTGCCGATTACGAGAAATATTGAGAAGTTCAAGGCTAAAGCACAAAGTGCATTTGAGAAGAATATCCAGAAATTGAACTGAATATGAGATACTTCCATCCCAGGTTTCTCCAGTAGATACCAGGGTACAAATAAAAAGAGGAAGCTGCACATAATGAATTATAATAAAACAAGTGTTAGGAAAAAGGCTCTGACAATGAAATAAAAAAGTAACATGGGAATTTATAAAAGTAAAGGATGCATTTAAATATGACAAGACTGAAATAGCAGCAAACAGTACTTTCACAAGCACGTGCAAAGAGATGCATAAAATCAAGTACTAAAAGGGCCAGGTTGGCATATGCAACCTGTTGAAAGTATTAAAAGAAATACCATCGGTAGACTGTCAAAAACAGAATGGTAGAGCATATGCAAAGGTAAAGATTGAAGAAAATGAAGTAATTAAAGCATATTGAAAGAAAATAGATTATTTACAAAAAGCACAGAATTAGGTCAGTTACATCGGTATCATTTCTAGCATCCCTTCTACATCCCTGATTTATCTAATACAAGAAAGGAAATTGCATGAACAAAAGGGCATGAACCATGGGAGTACGAGAAAAAGAAAACTGTTGTCAAATAATAATGAAAGCCATAACAAGTAATTAAAATACAGCAGCCCAACCCCTAGTAACAAGCTGCTGGAAATTTCAGGGGTGTTTAGGGGTGCTAAACCGTATCCGTATCCGAGAAAATATCTGTAACCGTATCCGTTAGGATACGGATATGGTTACTCAAATCTATAACCGATAGGATATGGTTACAGATATGGTTTTATAGTAAAATATTTGTATCCGTATCCAAAATATCCGAATACATATTAGCCATACTCTTACGATAGTTTCAATTCTTAGATTATGGATTTGTGGTTAATTTTGATGATCAAGATGTCTAATCTTAACTTTTCAGATATAATGAACATATAAATGAACTTTTTTGTATCACATGAACTATGTTTTTCTCAATACTATCTAGCTTTCTCATATCCGTTTTGTATCTGCATACATATCCTCTTATATATCCGCATGTATATCCGTAACCGTATCCGATTTTAGCGGATATGGATATGAATTTTCCTTACCGAGGTATATCCGTATCTGTAACCGTATCCGAGATGAGTAAGCGGATATGGATATGGTAGGTATCATATCCGAGCCGTATCCGGACCGAATGCACCCCTAGGGGTGTTACATCCCTGATTTATCTAATACATAAAAGGCAATTGCACAAAGGGGCACGAACCATGAGTATGAGGAAAAGAAAACCATTCTGAAATAATGAAAAACCCATAATGAGTAACTAAAATACAACAGCAGCGCTGAAAAACATCCATCATGTTTCACTACTATACAGTAATTTGGCTCAACATCATATGAAGTCAATCATTTCCACCTCCGATGAAAAGCCTAAATAAAAGATAAGTCTATCTATATAAAGTCAATCATATCCACCTCCTATGAAAATCATAAATAAAAGATAAATTTGTCTACATATGAAGTCAATTATGATAATTTTGGACTCCCCCATAAGTTAAAGGAAAAAAATGCGAGTGTACTCAGTGTAGTACCTGCATCGTACTGAAAACAAATATGGTATCGAAACTATATCATTTCTGAGAACTACCCTGGCAGAACTTCTTAACTAAATAGATTCCCATACACATATAGACACTAAAAAGGATATAATGCTGAAGTGAGAATTATTCCAAATTCCTACACTAGTATCTCAAACAAAATTTTGCTCACTAATCGCTTCAACAGCACTCGCATCAAGATCACTTCGTCCTAAAATGATATGAAAGACCGACGATGTTATTGGAAAGTTTGCATCCATAGATCAAGTGGGCCTTTTAGGAAAAAGCCTCCAACCACATGACTATATACTAACAAATGTTTTAGGACAAACTGACAGTAAGTGAAGAGCATGAACCATCAATTGGTTTGGTGTGTCACTGTGTCATTGGCTTCTCAACTGCTCGCAGCACACCAATGTTAGTCCCACCATACATCTTGCTTTAGGTGTATAACAGGCGTATGGAGTAAACAAAAGCAAGCATTTCAAATACTTCAACTCATGCTCCAGCGGGACCCATTGTTTCCTATTATACAAATACCGAATGCAACTATTACATGAACGAGTTGAAATATTTTTAAAGACATGATTTTCATCCTCTTTGTTTTATGATTGTGTAAACCACGGTAAAGTTTGCAGATCACCTATCAGGATGGACCTATGAAAAATGTAAATTTTTAATAGCATTCTATTGTGAAAGTTTAACAAACAGTGCAAGCTGAAGTATTAGCCAGAATGGCCAAAATATTGTCACGAAAATAAATTCATAAGTGAAGATAACTGCTAAAGCATGCCCCACCCATTTCCCTCCTTTTTTTTCTTTTTTTTTTCTTTTTTTGTGTGTTTTCCTTCCCCATTTCTTTTAGAAGAACAGCTTTACTCCTTTGGATAAAGCCTAATACGTTCACTGAAAACACATAAACCATACTAAGAGGATAAGAAATGGACTCAAAGTTGTATCTCGTATTAATTTCAGCCCACCTATCTTCTTCGATAAATAAATTCAATTTAACAACTGAATAGCATACGTCACAATATAAAACTGTTTTTTCGAATTCAACCCTCAGAATAGAATAATTATGTGATATACTAGAGAAATAATGGTCTAATGGTGGGAGTTGCAAAATGGATAATGCATCAACAGATTATTAAAAATAAACTAAAAAAGGCCAATGCATATAACATTTAAGGTGTGAAAAGCAGTAGATCCTGACAAAAGAGGAAACTAATTTGAATGTTTACCAGGTCAAATCTTGTGCAATTTGTTCAAAAGTTGCAAGGCAACATAGAACGTACAACTGAAGTTAACATAATCTGGGACAGACTTTTCTGCACTTTGTTAATTTAGTTTATTAATGAGTGACAACTTCATGGAAATGCCATAACCAACAAGACACCAAATCTTCCAAACAGATCTATTGAAAAGCTCAAAAATATAACTTTGGAAAAAAAGCAATATGAAACTAAAAATAGAATACCTGCAGGGAGCTATGTAATATAGACTGGTGACAGGATTTAACGTCAAACCCTTTTTCTGAAGAAGTACTTGTGTTAAAACCAGCCTAAGAGCTTCAGCAAATATACCAGTAACCTGGTAAACTGTTCCAATTGTATTAAAATGAATTTCTCCGTATGACGAGATTACGACCCCAACACTGACAAGCAGCATATTCAGGAAAAGATCACACCTTAGTTTGTCAGTGCCACATATGACTGCCATGACGAATGTTGCTACAGGCACTGCAACAGAATGTATCTTAGACTATCAGAACATTGACTGTAAAAATTAAAAGAGAAAAGGCTTCAGGCCCTACTTTCCCCCTAAGCTATTCAATTTGTCCTTTGATACGCCTTTGAACTATTTAGTCCCATCTTACACCTTGAACTATTAGATTTGTCCTTGTTAACCCTAAACTATTTTTAGTCCCACTTTACCCCCTAAATGGATCAAGTAATAGTTCAGAGGGTAAGGTGGGGCTGAAGTGATAGTTCAGGGAGTAAGGTGTGATTGAAAATAGTTTATGGGGCAAAAAGGAACAACTAAAAAAGTTAAGCGGGTAAGATGAGACTAAAAACATTGTGGGGTATGAAAGCACAAAAAGAATAGTTTAGGGGGCAAGTAGGTCCTGAAGCGAAAAGAATATACACCACATGACATTGAGTTATGTGTGGGACTACTTACTTAAAGCTTTGAGCATTTGAATGAAAGCAACTGATATGTACAAATAAGCAGTGTTGCCAAACCTGTGATACAAGAAACATATGTTATCATCAAAATGAACACATGCCTACCCATCACACTCAAAATATAAGTTTTCAAATTATCTCACATCCCAAGGGGAAAATGAAGGAGAAAATATAGGGAGGAATCATATAGGGAGAAATAAGATCAAAGTTTGTGTATGTCAATGTTTTAAATGACAGATAGTCCATGGTCCATGGACAATACGGACACATCATTCTAATCATAAAACCTGGTGAAGGATGCTTATAAAAAAACCATGCCTTAAAATATAGACAAAGCTGCAACCTCAAAAGACAAAATCATTCACCTCTAATAGCTCTATTTAAATTTTAATCGATGTAAAACAAGTTTGTCGCTGAATCATTTATAGTTACTCATTTATCTATGTCCAATTCCAAACTTACAAAACTATAATATACAGAAAAGAACTCCAGAAAGTTCAGGATAGGAATGTATGCGAAATTTGATAGCATAAAGTATAGCAATAGCACATATAGCAAATAAGGGCGGGTTGGGGAAGGAGAGTAGGGGACACAAACACCCCAATGCTTTTGACATGAAAATTACCATTTCAATACTAGTTCAAAGTCCTTACCAAAGACTTGACGCAAAGAATGCACTGATGGGAATAACACACGTAGCATATCTGCAAAAAGTAAACAAAAGAATACACATCTGTGAAAAAACATAACTTTACGAGATATTTTAAAAATTAAGGATGCACTCCTTACATTTGAAATGTCATCTTAACAGGAGCAACAACCTGCAAACTCATACAAAGAGAATTGCATGAACAAATTTCAGAACAAAAAGGACACTGCTATAGTAAATATGAAAGCAAGAAGGCTTCTCAGTAAGAAAAGAATACAGCTAACAGTAACTTAGTAGTTGATACTTAAGTGACCAATACCTATGGCCTTAATATGCATTGTGTAGTTGATCTTATAAACTCAATTGTTTTATACTCACACATGATGCATGAATTAATAGTCAAATCAACTATATAATATTATATCATGTACATGCTTCATATGCCCGGTATATTGCATGATTCCCCAAGAGAAGTCAATTTTACCTAATAAATACAATTCTTAAGTACAGTGACTTGGGATCATATATCATAAAATGTCAATCGCTTGAACTTCTCAAGTAGGTACACATGTATACTTTTCTACATTACTTTTGCATTTTCTCCCAGCACATAATACTCCTTGGTTGCATAAGATTAAATTGCAGCAACCGTTAAGAAAAATTTCCTTATTAGTTTGCCAGTCTTCTAGGATATGCATAGTTTCAATAGGAATTTGTCACTAAGTTAAAAGCAGATCACAAATTATCTGTCCTGAAAGTTTGTCAAATCTTTTATGTAGCATTATCCTTCGTACCGGTCAAGATATGGTGATGGGATGGTAGTGACAAAATCTTAATGCACTTCTATAGTACCGATATGTTATCACTACAAAAGAAAACCTTTTAGTACTGTGTTTTCATACATTAATCTCTTATAGTTAGGTCTGATCATCATTGTTTTAAATATCCCCGACATGGCCCGATATATCCCCCGATATATCTTTTTACAGGGCTTGCCGCAACCGATATGGTCTTTAAATATCCTTTACCATTTTTTGACTATTTTGAGTGATAAATCCCCGATATGGCCGATATATTAGCCGATATGTGGATCAATATATCTTTTTATATAGCTTGTTGCAAAATAATATACCGTGTTTGGAATTTTTGGGCGAGATGTCAAGATTTTCCCATTATATCAAATGGCATTTTGCCCTAAAAAAGCAGATCGAATGTTGCAACGTTGCTTTGCACTTTTGTTTGTTTTAAAAGGTTGATTAGTGATCCTAAACATATATTATTCATATTTTGTATGCTTAAATTTTATTACATATTTTGAAATTACATTTTAATGCATTATACTATGTATGCAAACATTCATTATGGCATTCTGATATTTACCACATATCCCCGATATTTCCCCGATATCCGTAATCCGATATGAATTTTGGTCATCCGATATTTCCCCGATATCCGATATTTAAAACCTTGCTGATCATTCACATACTTCGTCCAATGCTACATTTAAATATATACCAAATATAGACCTCCACACAGTTAATTTACATCCAACCTATAACACTTGTTTTGGCATGGCAAGCCATCTTTTGTACATACACCCCTCTCATCTTTAGTTTAACCAAACATCCTCTCTAATAAACTGTAATATAGTTTTGTGCATGTCCTCTTTTAGAAATTACTTTTCTTTTGTTAGAGTAAATAATTCTCATATGAATATCCCGTTCTTGATGGTTATGCAAACTAAAAATGTAAGCATAAAAGCCTCTCGTTTGTGTGGCCACTGTCACTTTCTACCCCAAATCTAAAACTCTCATCATTTATCATTCACATCAAGGTCTAATTCTTATTCTTGTTCATTTTGCGATCAAGCTAAATTTTGTGCCTTTCCATCTGTTAGCGCTTCTAGAAATGGTTTACACATAAAATTTCTCAAGTGCAAGGTATTTTACAACAGCAATGAATGTCAGCAATGTGATTCGCTAGTTTATTTTCACCATAATACACGATCTTATGGATCCTCCTCTTTGTTTAAAAGAAGGATCGCATAAGATGGCTCCATTCTTATCGAACAATGGCAGAAGGATGAGAACCTCATCTAGCTTTCAAGGAAAAAGTATAAGGCTGAAGAAGGCAAAAAGATTGAAGGTTTCTTTGAAGGCATGACGTAGCCATTTATTATTAAGTTTTTTTAAGGAATAAGTAATCACGTCTTCATCATCATCAAGATTCAAGAAACCGCGACTACTTTTTTTCTCAAAAAGAAGATGAAAAAACCTAACCCTAATCCTCGATATGTTCAATCTAGATACTTTCTTCAACCTAGCTCAGTGGTCAGTTCCCTTGAAAGTCCAATGACGATCTCACCCTTCCGCCATTGTTCAATGAGGATGATTGCGTCTTATGTGATCCATATCTTAACAAGAAGAGAAGAATCCCTAAGATCGTGTATTATGGCGAAAAAGGTACTACAGAATCACATTGTTGAGGTTTATCGCGATCTTAAAATTTTTTGAGATCAAGGAAATAGATGTGTGAATCTGTTCTAGATGCGCCAGCAGAGGAAAACGCACGAACTTCAGTTTGATCACAAATGGAGCAAAAATAAGAGTTAGATCTTATAATGAGATAAATGGCAAGGGTTTCAGATTTAGGTAACGACAAAAATTGTCACACAAATGAGAGATTTTTCTCCTCACATTTTTAGTTTTTGTAACTGTTGAGATTGAGATATTCAAGTGAAAACTTATTGTTTTAGGATTTATTGTAAATATTCATGTGATGATCATCATACCTGTATGAAAAATTGATGTCATTGGACATTACTAATTTCAGGACAGACTAACTGAAAGACGCAATGTGCTGTTTTCTTCTTCTTTTTCACTTTTGAATACATGACATCCATTGACATGGTATCATAGCAACCGAGTTCAATTACCATCAGAATACATGACATCCATTGACATGGTATCATAGCAACCGAGTTCAATTACCATCAGCCACAAATTTAAAACTGATTTTTAAAAAAATCTAATACAGCTTTGTGAGTCCAAGTTTTGACCCATAAAAAAGGGCAATCGACCTGTGGAGAGCATGTTACAATATAAAAGTATAAGCCTCAATCCTGGTGCAGTGGCAGGGTCCTTTAGCACCTTGTACCACTATACCACACAACTTTACTAATTTAATAAATCCACTAAATATCATCTCATAGTGTTTTTAAGTTAAATTCTAGAAATTTTATTGCAAATCTACAATATGCTACTTGACACAAGTCATTAGAATATTGCCATCTCCTTACGAAAGCATATGAAAAGCTGAATGGCATATGACACATACTAACTGCTTATTCACACTATTCTTAATCCTACTCACTTAAGTTACACCTCATATGTTACTTATTAAAGGAACAGTAAAGTAAAATAATGTTGCATAGATACTCATCCCATATTAATTTGGCATTTATGATGTTTAAATGAGCCTCCAATTTACCCAGACTTCTGTATTGGTGTTGGTGTTGCATACATGTTTTTCCGAATACTATTTTGCATTTTCTGCTTTTTATCTTGTATAAAGTTTGTAATTTCTCGATGATGCTTTGCAAATTTGAACTTTTTTAATGCCATATCCATTTAGGCAGATTTATTTACTAATAGTTTCTCAACAAATTTCAGTTTTAAAATCTAATATTATCGATTACCTACCTAAACACAAGCGTTATCCTTGATTTGACAACTAAGTCATGCTTCACATGTATGTAAAACAATTTTGACTACATAACATCAACTACAGAGTACAGAGTATGTATTAAGGCTATATGTTGGGCTATTGTAGTATCAATTACTAAAGTTATGGTCAATTGCGGTCTCTTCTTTATGAGATATGAGGCTTTAAACCTGAACAAGGGAAGAAAAGGAGGTGAAATGAAAAGGTTGCATACATTTTGCACATGATAAAGAAAGGTAAAGTATATGCATGATCAAGAATTCCAAAGAAATAAAAAATAAAAATAAAAAAATACAAACATACCTTCAAAACACGAACAAGAATGAATGCTACTGCACCAGAAAATCCCATGTGAATCATAGTAAGTGTTATTGGAAAAGGAAATTTGAAATACTTAGGGGAGAGAACCCACTGCAAAAGAAAACAGAGTTAAATGCCTAGTCTTGTTATAATTTGCTCTATAAACAGCCAATGATAAAGAAAATAAGTATAAATGTACAAAAAGAGCAGCATATGTAATTGAAATACAGATGTGAAAAGATAATTTCCATGGAAATCATACAAGAAACTAGCAGTAGTGAAAAAATTCCCAAAATCAATTTTATGGGAAAATCCTAGATAATGTTAGACTTATAAAATTAACAAGGTAGACCACAAAGAGATTAACAGACTCCCTACATCTTCATACTCATAATAGATTACGTGCACTTGACAACTATTCTTCAAGGTCTTGTGAACCAGGCGTTCTGGAATTGGATATCGACAACAGGAGTGTAAGTCAGGTGGGCCGGGCCACACTTATGGTATTTGCATACATTGATACATATAAACTAAACATCTGTTAATCTAAACTAACTAGGATTCAGAAAAACATCTACCAGTTTCACGTGAAGAGTTGGAAACATGGTCAATATCACTTGATTGGATTTGGCTAAACTCCTTGGTATTTGAAGCAGCCTTCCCCCTTTCAATGCCCAAATCTGACCTGCCTGGAAAGTTTGGGTTAAACGGGTCAAGCTGAAAACACTGGTTTGGATGAGAGGAAGCGTAAGCAATTCTCCACCAACCACACCTGACACTGGTTAGATGAAAGAGCTAATGGGTTTAGAATATTTTACCTATCTTGTACAAATTTTTATCTCAACTGTTGACTGTTGAGTTGAGTTGCACACAGGTCGGGCATCCCAGATCAGGTTTAATCAAGGTTCGGATCCTAAAATAACCATTCCTGGTCTAATTGGAGTTTTAACTCAGTTTAAGGATGCTAACCATAAGTAAACTATTAACTGCCCAAACCCACATTAGAACGTTGGATTGGAGTCCTTGGATGGTTGGGTAAACAAATTTACTTGCAACCCTAACAAAATATTGTCCCTCACATCTCATGAGTGTTCCATCAGATAGCATAGATAGGACATATATGTTGCATCAACGTCCACAAATCTCACTTTACCATGTCATTGTTTATTTCCAAAAAAAGAATTGGGTTATGTGGCAAAAATAGAAACTTGCAAGTAAATCAAATACATTTCACACAGCTTAAATTTGCTGAGGATAAGATGGAGATTGATTTGGGAAGGTAACAAATGTGCACTAAAGACATTGAAGGAAGATCCTAGTTAAAAGGAACCACCAAAAGCAGATACAGACCAAATTGAAACCTGGCCTGGACAACAAAGAGGACGTGGTAGGTGATAATTTACCAAAAGAACATGGTCACTATAAATCTGAAGGGAGGGAGAGCACATGCAGACAACCCTAAACAATTCATAATAAACTTTTTCTTTATTGTTTATCTAATGAATCATGTGATCAATCATTCCATTAGCTTGATCTTTCATCTAAACAAGATCTTGACAAGGCACTATACAACAGTTGGTTGTTCTTTTACTTAAAATTCTATTTGTATCACCAATGTGGTTGTTTATGAGATTTATCATGTTAGAAAGTTACAAATCAATTTGAAGTTAAAGTGGGCTTGTCATTTCAACCTAAATATTATGTAGTTTCACATGCTAGACTGGTTATCTTCACTAGACCAGCTAGACTTCACTCCTAAAATAAAACATGTTCAAAGAAAGTATACTTTGAAACATGTATGAATGCAAGACATTCATCTATGATACCCCAACACGGTAATTTTGGCGCCGTACCAATGTCGGGTGCGGTTTGGGTACATTTCCGCACCCAAACAGAGGGGACACGGGAGTTTTGGAGCAGAGGAAAATGAGTTTAGATGCAAGAAAGAAGAAGACTCTCTCTCTCTCTTATTTCCTTAGTTTTAAATTTGTTAGTGGAACATGACATCACCATTCACATGGGTGCTTGACTATTTGCTTGTCTTTTCTTTAAAATTAATGGCAATGCCAAGAATGGGAGACATGTGTTCTCATATTTAAATAGGTAAGTGTATATGTATGTATGTATATATGTATGTATTTATTTATTTATTCTTTTTTATGCTTATATGGAATATAAAGTCAAAGTTTCAAATGAGTTTACTTTATAATTTTAAGGAATGAGCTTATTTTATTAAGAATTTGAAATTAAACATAGTAAAATTGATATAGATAATATAATTGTTAATGTTATATATATATATATATATATATATATATATATATATATATATATATGAGCCGTGTCCCCGTACCTACTTTTTACAAATTTGTCATGTCTCGTACCCGTCAAGGTTTTAAATATCGGATATTGGAAAAATATCGGATGACCAAAATTCATATCGGATTGCGGATATCGGGGAAATATCGGGGATATGTGGTAAATATCGGAATGCCATAACGGATGTTTGCATATATAGTATAATGCACTAAAATATAATCTCAACATAATTAATAAAATCAGGGCAAACAAAATGTAAATAATGTATGTTTAGGATCACTAATCAACCTTGTAAAACAATCGAAAGCACATTTTGTTCTGATTGTTTTAGGCCAAAATGTTGTCTGATATGAGAAAAATCATAATTTCTTGCCCAAAAATTTCCAAACGTTGTAAATTATTTTGCGACAAACCATATAAAAGAATATATTAGTTAATATATCAACTAATATATTGGCCATATTGGGGATATATCGTCCAAAATAACTAAAAAGTGATAAATGATATTTAAGGACTATATCGGTTGCGGCAAGCCCTGTAAAAGATATATCGGGGGATATATCGGGTCATGTCAAAGATATTTAAAACAATGGTACCCGTACCCATGTCCATACCCGTACTTGTACCTGTGCAACCTAGACATTCATCATTCTATATTGTGATAATTCTCTTCCACAAGCACTACCAATCAGCAGCCTCTATTTAACTCATTTTGTTTTCAATGTGAGTCAATAGGCCTAAATTTTAACTAAAAAGATAACAGTGCCTTGAGTATTACGTTACACTAAGATTATCAATAACAGATAACGTTACGTAGCGGTGAGGCACCGCTAAGGTTATTAGGAGCTATTGTGACAAAACAGCTGCAAAAAACGCAAAGTTAAATAGCAGTCCAATTTAAATATGTAAAAATATTTAAGAAAATAAAGAAAATATAGAAAATTAAAGAAATGCATGTTTGATAATTTGAAAAGATCCTAAGCATGAAATAGGCAGTAGCTATCACATAATATCGAAGAGGGGTAGAGGAGAAGTCAAAGAGTCATCTTCGAGAAGATAAGCTGAGCAGTGAGAAAAGTGCAGTATGAGGAGCTCACAACGAGAGGAGGAGAAGAGAGTGTTGTAGCAAGGAGAGGTGTTAAGGGAGGTACTAGGGGTTGTGGGAGTCGACGGAAGACAACAGGAAGACGCCGAAAGTCGACGGATGCAGTGGGATGCAGTGGGAGGCAGCAACCTTTGTAGGGAATAGGGTTTTTTCAAGTTGGATCGCGAGGGGGAGACTCAGTAGAGAAAAAACTACAACCGACAATGACTTAAAACATCGGGTACAGCGGACGCAGGTCAGGTTTAATTAAAAAAATAAACCTAAAACTGCTCTTAAATAGCGGTTAAAAAGCTGATTTTACCCTCAATCGTCTGCTATTCACCGCTATAGCGCGCTATCAGCCACTTTTGTAAGCAGAAAGCGCATACTTTGTAATATCCCACCATTACTAGGCGATATCGTGGCGGAAGGGCCCGCTAACGCTATTAGCGCCGCTATTACGGCGCTATTTACCGCTATGCATAACAGTGTGTTAGACACTCCATCAAAAGGTATCCTCATTGGTCTCTCGTGCCCTTATTTGAAACATGTGTGAGCTATCAACAATATATTTTCGGCACTTAAGAACAACTTCATTCCACTACTGAAAGTAATAAGAACCTCTTCCCATGTAACTACCAGGTATCCAATCAATAATATCATGAATTTCAACTCCAAGATGTATTTGTGTCCATTTGATGCAATTATTTTCCCCAGAATTGGATAGTATTTACTCCACAGAGTGAAGACAAAGACCAAATAATTACATATATTAAGTAGTTTTCCTTGTCATTTTAATATTATTAGTACAAAAGTAGTACAAAAAGTGTAGTCTAGTAAGCACTACTCTAGAAGACCCCACACTTTTGAATCTTAGACTTGTAGTCCAATGACTCCAATTAGCATTATTCTTTGTTAAACATATGGGATCGTTCATAGTAAATCGCTATCCGGGCTCATGTTAACTAAAAGGATGCACCCTTCTCATTCTAATGGTAGTAAATAAGTAGTACAACAGGTAACAGTCTTGTTATCATCCCGCATCCAACAGAAGAAAGCTAATATCCTCATCGTAAAATAGCTATATCGATAGTACCCAAATAATAATAATAATAATAAATCATATCTCCGTGAAACTTAAATTCACAGGCTTTAAATCGTACCTTGTTGTAAAGAATAACTCCAGACGAGAGGCATATGTAAATAAGCAGATAGAGGTAAGTAAGCAAATGTTGTCTATTTATCACCATTTTTTTGACCTCTTTCTCCTTTAACAAAAAAAAACTACAAATTCCTCTTCTCATAATGCAATCTCAACACTCCGACGACGAGATTCATCTTAAAAACCTACAGAAAAGATGAGAGCTTTATGATCCGAGAGGGCAAGAAACGAGAAATGCCAGTGAAATTGAATGAAGATCTGATGGAACCGCACCTGATCCCTTGGATTCGAGAAACCCTAGAGACTTCCTAGATCGAAAAACCCTACGCGATTGGGTTCGATCGAGCCGGGGTTTGAGGTCGCCGGAGATTTTGCGAGGGACCGAGTGGATCTGTGATGAATATTTTTTAGAGAGAGTGTGTGCGTATAAAAGGGGTACAAATTATTAGGAGGAGGAGGCCGCAGCAGGAGATGTGGGTCCCAGTTCGAAGGAAGCGGGTCGCATTCGGGTCGTATTAAACAGTGTCCGACTTTACTTCTGAGTTTTGGGCCCATTTTTGCGTTTTGGTAATACATCACACTCTAGACAGCAAGAGTCTGAGGTTTGGGTCGTATTCAGGTCGATTCAAATGGGTCATGGAGAAAAAGCGTCCGACTTTTCTTCCGAGTTTTGGGTCCATTTTTGGGTTTTTGTGATACAATACTTCTCCATACAAACGGAGAACCAAGAATCACTATTTATGCTATAGCAAATATTAAAATAATATTTATTGTAGCATTATTATCGTATCAAACATGAATTGGATACCGTAGCAAGTTTGGAAAAATATCGATGTATCGCACGGAATACTGTAGCATTTTTAAAAATCTGTAGCGGCGGTAACTGTAGCAACCCAAGAATTTTAAAATCATTACTATAGTATTTAAAAATCAAGATTACTGTAGCAAAGGAAAAAAATAATATGTCGTGTTTTGCACGGTGTTCATCGACTAGTCACATTCTATATATAAAAAGAGTTTGAGTGCTTTCTTGTTTGGCATGTAACACTTTTAGAATAGTAGTTAAAATTCCAAATTATGGGCAGTACGCTACGCGACATTTTAGCTCAGTTGGCAAAGAGTCCGCGTTCACTTATTTGTCGTTCGGCGTTCAAACACTGTCATTGCTCTTTTTTCTATTTTTCATCTCACTTAAACGCAGCTTCACATGTTTAGCCTCAAAATAAAAATGGGTATTACATATTAGTCCCTTAAATCTAGAATAATTTTGTATTAGTCCCTCAATCTACAATAACTCCATATTAATGCCCTGTATCTTTGAAGTTGTTCATTAATCCCTCAATGACCAAAACACCTTATTTCACTTCAATATCCAAAACACCTTATTTCACTTCAATATCCCATAGTTCTTTGAACTTTGATACCCAAAATCTATAATATTTCATATTACTCTTTCAAATCTACAATAATTCCATATACTTTTTTTCTGACACTTTGTTATGACAAATTTATACTTTTTAATATACAAATGTTTGCCTTGGACACTTTGATACCCCAAAATTGTTTTAGAGTATCAAAGCTAAAGTATGTAAACTTGAAGGTATTACTGTAAAAAATATATATAAATCTTTGTGCTATCAAAGTTAAAATACTTATATTTTTTGTGGTTTTAAAGTGCTAAAAAAACTTTGAGTTGTCAAGGATAAAAAGATGGTTTTAGAGAATAGGATTCATCAAACATGTTCGACGGTAATGAGTGGAGGTAAAGGTATGAGGTACTTTTACCTAATGTAGGGACAATATTTATGACAATTGTCTAAGCAAATCGGACAGCGCACGCGTCACTATTCTATTGGTTGAGGTAGTCATGGAATTTACTTTGTTAGCAAGTAAATCCACATAACAAGACCTCTTTAGTGGAAGAATGAAATCCACATAACAAGACCTCATTAGTGAAAGAAGGTTCCTCTGACATGTATTACAATCAATAAAGTTATGGAAGTTGGTAATTAAAGGAATTGATTATCGATGAGAGGCCTATATACATCTTATCTTCAAAGATTCTATATGATTTGAAACAAAATATATGATTTTAAAAACCGCAGAAAAAAATAAAAATGCAAAGATATAATAAACTAAAGGGTAAGTCGCACATAACTCCCTTATATATATGCCTTCAATTGGCACTTATCCTCAGTCAATTCTTAAGAGTGCTATGTGCTAATAAATAACTTAGGGGATTAAGTTTCAAACTGAAGGTATAGATGAGGGACTATATACAATTTACCTTAACCTAAGTTTATTATAAGGGGTTTTTATTTTTAGGCTCATTTGTTTACTCCTCTTTATCTTTAAATCTAAGTACTATTACTTGTATCTTTAAGCCCAACTCTCTTTTTGTATTTATCTTTAAACCCAATCTCCAAAATACAATACTTTCAGCACTTGTATTTATATAGAATCCCCAAAATACCCATTGGCCCCATATAAACCAGTATCTCTCATCATCCTACCCTTTTCAACTCGGTCCTAAATTAAAAAAAGATAGCCCCATTGTCGTCGTCGCTAGTCTCCATCCATCGTCGCCCGTCTCCAGCTGTCATCTTCGTTGTCGTCGCCCGCCGTCGTTACTGTTGCCCATTGCCTCGCCGTCTCCAGCCGCCGTCTCCGTTGCCCGCAGCCCGTCTCTAGCAGCTTCTACTCCAGCTGCCGTCTCCAGTCGTTTTGTTAATAGGCAAGTTTGAATGAGTCTAAAACGTTGGGTTGCTAGAACGAAGGTGAAGCATTCATGGAGACCAAGACCAAGGAGCCAGCTTTGAATGAATAATTAGCTTTCTTAGCTTCTTATAATCATGTCTTTTTGTCATTGTTTGATAATTGCTTCAGTATTGTAAGTGACGGGGCGACAGGGTGGAGGGATTTCCTATTGAAAGGCGAGGGAGGAGATCACTGGAGGGTGGGTCGCCAGTAGAGGGAAATGTTAAGGTCAGAGAGAGAGAGGAATGATATATGAAAATGGGGAAGAAGGAAGAAGCGAGTATTTCTTTTGTCGCCCGCCTTCAGCCGCCGTCTCCGTTGCCCGCCGCCTCGCCGCCCTGGACACGAAGCTATATAGATGTGTTTGTAATGTACGGGTGTGTTGATGTGTTTGTAATGTATGGGGGCGATTGGTGAGATGTAATTCACATGATGAGGTGGTGAGGTTTTTTAAGAACTGGTTTTATTTAGATGCTATATTTATTATTTTTGTGACATAATTATGCTTAATTTTTTATGGTGAGGTAAAATTCAGTTGGTTGAGAATAATATTTAGAGCACTATGGTGTAGTTTATCTACTTAGTTGATTTAGTATGATGCTAATAGATGGGGGTAACCGATGTTATGTGCTGAAGCCTGATGGAGTTTTTTTTACCTTTGAAAAAAAATTCTGGTAATTTAATGTTGATGTTAATTGAATGCAAGTGCTAGCAAAGGGAAAGAAAAATAATAGTGAAGCTGAATATGACAAAGGAGACAAAGGAGTAACCCATACTCACCATTGTCTTCCCTTATTTCTTGGATAATGTGCTACACTAGGTAACATGCTATACTTACAGGTTAACGTGCTATACTTACTGTGTAACGTACTATACTTATAGGCTAACGTGCTATACTTACATTATTACGTGCTATATTTACAGGTTAATGTGTTATGCTTACAGACTAACGTGCTATACTTACAGACTAACGTGCTATAGTTACAGACTAACGTGCTATACTTACAGGTTAACGTGTTATACTTACAGGTTAACGTGTTATATTTACATTATAACGTGCTATACTTACAGGTTAATGTGTTATACTTATAGACTAATGTGCTATACTTAGAGACTAATATGCTATACTTACAGGCTAACGTGCTATACTTACATTATAACGTGCTATACTTACAGGCTAACGTGCTATATTTACATTATAACGTGTTATACTTATAGGTTAACGTACTATACTTACATTATAACGTGCTATACTTACAGGTTATGTGTTATACTTACAGACTAACGTGCTATACTTACAGACTAATGTGCTATACTTACATGCTAACGTGTTATACTTACATTATAACGTGCTATACTTACAGGTTAACATGCTATACTTACATTATAACGTGCTATACTTACATTATAATGTGCTATACTTACAGGTTAATGTGTTATACTTACAAACTAATGTACTATACTTACAGACTAATGTGCTATACTTACAGGCTAATGTGCTATACTTACATTATAATATGCTATACTTACAGTTTAACGTGCTATACTTACATTATAACATGCTATACTTACAGGTTAATGTGTTATACTTACAGGTTAATGTGCTATACTTACATTATAATGTGCTATACTTACTGACTAACATGCTATACTTACAGGTTAACCTGTAAGTATAACACGTTATAATATAAGTATAGCGCGTTAACCTATAAGTATAACATGTTATAATGTAAGTATAGCACGTTGTCTGTAAGTATAGCACATTAGTCTGTAAGTATAGCATGT
Organism: Asparagus kiusianus; assembly: GCA_022839385.1. Lineage (NCBI taxonomy): Eukaryota > Viridiplantae > Streptophyta > Magnoliopsida > Asparagales > Asparagaceae > Asparagus > Asparagus kiusianus. The sequence goes on from BQKN01066895.1 coordinate 177,903, forward strand.
TAGTCTGTAAGTATAACACATTAACCCGTAAGTATAACACGTTATAATGTAAGTATAACACGTTAACCTGTAAGTATAGCACATTATAATGTAAGTATAGCACGTTAGCCTATAAGTATAACACGTTATAAATGTAAGTATAACACGTTAGCATGTAGGTATAGCATATTAGTTTGTAAGTATAGCACATTAGTCTGTAAGTATAATACATTAACCTGTAAGTATAGCACGTTAACCTGTAAGTATAGCACATTATAATGTAAGTATAACACGTTAGCCTATAAGTATAACACATTAGTCTGTAAGTATAGCATGTTAGTCTCTAAGCATAACACATTAACTTGTAAGTATAGCACGTGTAGGCTGTCTAAAAATCACAATAGATAGTTGATCCCCATCCAAACATCGATGATGGAAGTTACAATCTGACGATTACCAGAAGGCTACAATTTGAAGACTTTCACGTAGATTAATGAAGGTTACAATCTGACGACCTTTGCAACAACTGATGAAAGCTCTAATCAATAGCCTCCACAATCAATATCGGGAGTTACAATCTGACGACTCTCACATATCAAAGAGCTAAAGCAAAGATTACAAAGCGACGATCTTTGCAACACTCTGACAGAAAGAGACTATAAATCAACGGTCTCTTCAAACCAAGACGTGGAAGTCCTCCCCGCGTACCAGCATCAAGACGCACTGCGTTCATAGCCACGAACGCAGCTCAAACGTAGCCTCCGAAAGCTGCAAACGCAGCTTCCATCCGCTGCCAAATGCAGCTTCCATCCGCTGCCAAACGCAGCTTCCAAGCTATCAAACGCAACTTCCAACAAGATACCAACGCAGCTTCCAATTGCTACAAATTAACGTAGCTTCCAGACACTGCAAACGAGCTTCCAGACAGTGCGTTTGAACGCAGAATTCACGCCAGAACGCGGATTTTGCGTTTGACTCGTTCAAATACGAGCTGAACGGTTTTAAAACTATTTCCCACAATCTGAGGGGATCACAACTCCACTCAGGAGTGATTTAAGGGGCGGTTACATCCCATTAGCCCCACTTAGGAGCGAATTAAGGAGGTGGTTACACCCTTTAATCCTCTATAAATAACTAAAAATGAATTTAGTTCAGGGGTCGGTCTGTTGGAACTTCTTGGCAGCAACAGAAGAGATCCTTGGGAAGGCTTTTGAGGAGATCGACGTCATCCCTCAGCAACGTTCGGCAACAGGAGCTTCTTCATCCTTGGCTATTAAACCGATTTTCGGTTTAAATCAACTCTTTTTCAAGAGTTTAAACTCATTCAGAGTTATCAACTCGTTCAGAGTTTTAAACTTGCCACGCAAGTCCTCCACAGCGTCAAATCGTGAGAAGAAGACCACGTTCCAGTGAATCAAGATGTTCGGATCGTCAATGGAGAGCAAACTCGACGCGAGCATTCGAGGGAGGCACTCCATCGCCACCGTGAAGAACCCAGATTTAAACAAAGGAGATGATTCAAATGAATTCTCTTCTCTTTTGTAATCAGGAAATACAATTGTAATCGATTTTGAGAGAATACAAATTAATTTTCTTTCACTGCCTTTTTACTGCAAATTTTCCAACAAACAGCACGTTATAATATAAGTATAACACGTTAACGTACATATAAATATAGCACGTTATAATATAAGTATAGCACGTTAACCTGTAAGTATAATACATTATAATATAAGTATAGCACGTTAGCCTGCAAGTATAGTACATTAGTCTGTAAGTATAGCACGTTAGTTTGTAAGTATAACACATTAACCTGTAAGTATAGCACATTATAATGTAAGTACAACACGTTAACCTGTAAGTATAGCACGTTATCCAGTAAGTATAGCATATTATCTAAGAAATCAAGGGAAGACAATGGCGGGTATTGATTACTCCTTTGTCATATTCAGCTTCACAATTATTTTTTCCCCTTTGCTAGCACTTGCATTCAACTAACATCAACATTAAATTACCAGAATTTATTTTCAAGGGTAAAAAAATAACTTCATCAGACTTCAACACATAACATCGATTAATCCCCATCAATTAGCATCATACTAAATCAAGTAAGCAGATAAACTACACTATAGTGCTCTAAATATTATTCTCAACCAACTGAATTTTACCTCGCCATCAAAAGTTAAGCATAATTATGCACAAAAACAATAAATATAGCATCTAAATAAAACCAGTTCTTACAAAAATCTCACCACCTCATCATGTGAATTACATCTCACCAATCGCCCCCCATACATTAAAAACACATCAACACACCCGTACATTACAAACACATCTATATAGCTTTGTATCTAGGGCAACGAGGCGGTGGGCAACGGAGACGGTGGCTGGAGACAGGCAACAAAAGAAATACCCGCTTCTTCCTTCTTCCCCATTTTTATATATCATCCTCTCTCTCTGACCTTAACATTTACCTCTACTGGCGACCCACCCTCCAGTGACCTCCTCCCTTGCCTTTCAATAGGAAATCCCTCTACCCTGTCACCCCGTCACTTACAATACAGGCGCAATTATCAAACAATGACAAAAAAGACATGATTATAAGCAGTTAAGAAAGCTAATTATTCATTCAAAGCTGGCTCCTTGGTATTGGTCTCCATGAATGTTGCACCCTCATTCTAAAAACCCAACGTTTTAGACTCATTCAAACTTGCCCATTAACAAAACAGCTGGAGACGATGGCTGGAGTAGAAGGCAGCTAGAGACGGACGGTGGGCAACAGAGATGGCGGGTGGAGACGACGAGGCGATGGGCAACAGCGACGGCGGTGGGTGACGGCAACGGAGACAGCGGCTGGAGAAGGGCAACAGCGGTTAGAGACTGGCGACGCGGCAAGGGGGCTATCATTTTTTAATTTAGGGCTGAGTTGAAAAGGGTAGGATGACGAGAGATACTGGTTTATATAGGACCAAGGGGTATTTTAGGGATTCTGTATAAATACAAGTGCTGAAAGTATTATATTTTGGAGATTGGGTTTAAACATAAATACAAAAAAAGAATTGGGCTTAAAGATACAATTAATAGTACTTGAGTTTAAAAATATAAAGAGGAGTAAACAAATGAGCCTAAAAACAAAAACCCCTTATTATAAATGTAGTAATTTTAAAATTTTAAACACTTTGGATATTGGCTATACTAAAATAACTTGTAAGAATATTAACTACTATCTCTATACATATTGACCATTCTTATAAAAGTTACACATAAAACTTACTTTTGTAAATATAGTCTTTGTTATTCTAATTTCTACATATACTAGTATTTAGACCTGTGCAAAACACGGTTTCTAAAAGATTTTCTGTAAATACTAAACATGTTACCAAAATAAAATATTCTGCTTTAGAAATAAAAGAGTAGATGTAATGCAAATAATGGCATCCATGTATGTTAATAAATAAACAAAAAAGAAGCATTAACTATATAAATACGAAAAATGTCTGGAAAAGTATGATTTGATTAGTCTCCCTTCTCCCTTCCTCAATCTCTAGGGTTTCATCGCTATCAATGGTAGTTAGCGCAATAGCAACATCAACGATGAAGCCAATATGGATGAAGCAAGCAGTGGAGGCCAAGATCAAGAGCGAGGCCAAGAAACCTTAGAAAAAGCACGCATTTATATAATTCAATGGTGTTAACATGACTAACATAATCAATTAATGAATGCTTCTAATATTATTAACATACAGTACCTACAAAAATATATATTAATTAGTGACATAATCTTCTTTAACCAAAAACTCAAAGAAACATGGTTATATGAGTGTACACACTGTGATTTTGCCTTGTATATGTACGTTTTGAGAGTTAGTTAACAATAAAACTCAAATTAAATGACTTAATAGCGAATAGATGGAATACATACTAAAAGATTCTAATATTAATAATACATAATACCAAAATTTTCTTATTGTAGTCAAATTACATGACAACTATGGTAACCTTGACTCAAAGATTATAGTGAATGATACAATTGAGTAGAGGTAGGCCTAAGATAACTTATTTGGAAGCAATTAACAATGATATCATAAAAATGAATGGAGGAGACAAACCTTAATGTAACTAAACGGGACAATAGAAGTCATGTTGCTGACCCCAACAATTTAGGATAAAGGCTTGTTGTTGTTGTTGTTGTATATTTTCACTATTTGATGTTCTAGTAACCTTGTTATGTTATCAAGTAAGATTCCACTTTCTTCATATAGTAACCGCTTTACCTATTGATGCTTGAACTATTAATAGCCTTTCGGATTCTCTACCATAGGCTAAGTGTACTCCTCATTGGTTGATACATCAGACTTTTATTGATGGTAGTTTTCTTTGCCTGTAATCTAGAGGGATCAATGGCTAATAAATGCATTTAATAAGTAGCTAGAAGTTCTGCCCATAAAATGTCTTCCATCTTTCTAAAAGCTGGCTAAAATTTGGAACATGTGCCATGCATATAAATTGCTAGAAATACAGAGAATTTAATTCATCTACTCAATTTTCTTATTGTAGTCAAATTAAATGACAACTATGGCGAATAGATGGAATACATCTTTACGACTCCCCGCCTGTACAAAATTAATTTGCAAAATGAATTAGAAAAGGCAAAAAATGAATTTGCAAAATTCTAGGGCTTCGTAACAAAATAAGGAACAGAGGATAAACCTTGTTAAATTTCTCCAGTTTGCTAGTTGAGGAAGAGGAATTAGGAGGCGCGACGACGATGTTAGAGACTTAGGATCTGCTCGGGTTTGAGTCGATGATGAATGTAGGTGTAAATTTGATTTTCCGAAAATAGGAAACTTTGTTTGTATTAATAAGAAGGCTTATTACAAACTAATGATCAAATGTTTACAGCAGAAGCAGAGGGAATGCCCTCTTTGTTTAGTGTGGGGACTTTTCGGTAGCTGTAGGACACTTCGCTCGGTGCTCGTGCCGAGTCTGCTTCCCTTGGACGATTTGATCGAGGTTGCTGGAGAGAGCTTCAATACTCAGTAGAAGCTCGGATTGATAGAGTTCGAATCTTCTAGTTCGTCGGCGATCGGGGCTCGGAACTAGGGGACGGTGTTGCGGCGCAAGAGTATGCAAAGAGCTCGTCGTCGGTCCTCCTCTTTTGATCAATCTCCCAATTGATGAGTTGATCTATCGATCTATTGGTCGATGCCTCCTTAGGTTGCTGAAAGAAGCTCTTAAATGGGAGAGAGACAGTTTGGCTGCTCCTTGAATTATGGGATGTGACCATACACTGTTCAAAGACATCCTACTGCCCCTCTGTACCACAAACGATCATTCGAGGAACCGCATGTTACATCACATCGTGTAGGAGTGGGAAAACCCCTCCTCGTATCCGTGACAGCGGCTGCCAGATACTTAAGTGGATCTGGCCAGCTCATCGAGCGCCGGCGGCTCTTGCTCTCGGTTTGGACGAGTGAGGTAAGCCGCATTTATGAGGGTGCAGGCCGCTCTGATGCCTGTCCGCTCACTTACATCCTGAGCCACCGGGCGACCGCTTGACGGTCCTGGGACACTGTGCCCTCTCCCCATGCCTCAATAGGAGCGGGAGAATGGATGTTTCGTACTCGAGTGAGTTTGGGTAGCTTACTGTATGCCGACGGCTCCGGCTCTCGATTCTGATGGGTGAAGTGACCCGTATTTATGAGTATGCAGGTCGGCCCGACGCCTGTCTTGTTCGCTTGAATTGCGGACGGCCGTCTGATGAGTCTGGAGCACTGTGCTCTCTGCCCTCGCATCGCGGGAAGTAGGGGAGGCTTGTCCCTGGAAACCCGGCTTTCGATTCGCGTAGGTGGACTTGGACCTCTGCAAGCGGATTTGGCATATGAGGGCAGATTTGGACCCCTGCGAGCGGATTTGGCTCATGAGGACAGATTTGGGCTCCTGCGAGCGGATTTGGCTCATGAGGGCAGATTTGGGCCCCTGCGAGCGGATTTGGCTCATGAGGGCGGATTTGGACCCCCGCGAGCGGATTTGGCTCATAAGGGCGGATTCACTCTACTAGCGAGCCCATGTGACTTGGCGCGTGAGGGCCCGGGTGTGTCATCAAGCCCATTTCATGGCTACACTCCATTCTTCATCTAAGTGGATGGTCCTGACTTGTGGGCGAATTTGTTCGTTAGTCCGCCGCGGTAATTTTTACCGTCTATAAGACCCCCTTCAAAGTTTTTAGACCAAAACCGGCTTATGTGTGGTCTGGAATACTTTGAATAAAGAAGTTTTGGGCGGACCAAGTGCCTTAGGATTTTTAGCAAATCCTCAGCTATCAACAGATTTGATCTGCCTTTACTGATTACCGTTTGAATCGGGCTAGCCATACTATTCTCCTCAGTATGATGAGTTATCGAGTAGTTTCTCTTAGGCTTAGTGCTAATATTTCTACTCTGACCCCTAGCCGCTTGGGGCGCGGGTCTAAATAAGGTCACCTTGTCGGTTTCGAGATTTTGGGCAAGTCGCTTGTTTCCCAAAGGTGGGTGAACCATGCAGGAGAAGTTAAGCTTCGATGGAGAAATTTCTCCCGACCTGCGGATTTTATCAGCACTTTCGCTAACGAGACCCCTTATTTGGGCGAAAGTAAGCCCAGTGAGAGCAAACCGCGTGTTCACCTGTCGGGCTTGGTGCTTTTCCAGCTAAGGCGGCGGGGTTCCGTCCTGTCTTTTTTTTTATCGTGATTCGACAGTTCGACGTCAACTTCGTGCGCCTCATTTGGATCATGGCCGTGGTTTTCGAATCCAACCGTCGGATGTAGCCGCCAATCTCGGTCCTTTCGATATACTGGGGGTGATTTGGGCCGTCGAATTTGGTCGTGGCCACGTCTCTTGTCCGTCAGGGTTTCGCCTTTCGAGGGCAATCATGGCCACGTGGACGACTCTGCCCTTTTAAACCAGCCGTTTTCCTCCTTTGGGAATTACTGTGCTCTTGAATCTTAAAAAAAAACTTCTAAGGAGAGAGTTCCCGCTTCATCCTTGCAATGACTCCAAGGTCTAAGAGGTGCAAAGTGAGGGGAGCAGGCCCCGGACGCTATTCCGATCGTCTCTCCGCCGGCATGCCCGCCAGTGCACCAGAGCCGCGTTCGGGTAAGTCGATGGGTACGTTGGACGACCCCGTGTAGGGTACAGGCGTCGGATTGGGAGGATGAGTGTCGCTCATTATCCTGGAATTCCGCCGTTCTTTGGTAGCTTCCCCGATTTGGGGCAAAGTTAGCCCTATTTGCCTTTAGGGGGTGATTTCTGTCTCCGCGGACGAACCCCACCTTTAGCGGGAAGGGGACGAACTTGATATTTGATAGGCGAGTTCGGCCCTTCCTGGTAGAGGGGAGTGTTGTCTGTGCGGATAGACTTTGTTCGAAATTGGTTTCCCCTTTCGACAAGCGGATTCGCCCGTCCCTATTTGATGGGCGACTTTGCCTTTACAGCGGATTTTGTCTTGATTGACTTTTTGTTCCTTCTTGCAGCGACTTTTTCTGATGAGGCTTTTCCGGAGGGTGTAGCCGTTGGCCACGCCGGGGGTACGGGCTATGCGGCGCCTCCTCGATTCCCCTCTTTGGCTCCGGTACCCGTGTTCACCGTCGATAAGCCACATGGCCTGATACAGAGGGTCACAGACGGGCATCACTTAACATTACGCGAGTTGACGACCGATGCGGTGCTGACAGATGATGCCAGGACGGAGCTGCCAAAGCCTCAATTTATGTTCGGCGATGCGATGACTGATCCTTCCATTCTGCTGCTCAAAGAGAGCATGTGGTTCCGCACGGTAGAGGGGACTCACTATTACCTTCCTAGCATGCCGAGAGGGTTCTCGATTATCGAGCTACGGTCCCTCGCGGTCCCCCGGGCGATGAACTGGGATTTGACCCCCACTCAGGACGGGGTCACTTGTGGCGTCTTTACGGGCTCTACGGCTGGGTATGGAGTGGAGAGCTCCTGCAAGCGCGTGACGGGTCTGCGCCCTGGCCTGCTGTCCGTTGAACCGCCTACAGAGGAGTCGACGGCGGTAGCGGAGACCTTCCGTCATCACTTCTTTCGAGCAGGTGGGAGTTTTCCCCCAAAGGACTTCAGAGCTCCGGGGTGGGTATATTCTGCACCGGGCAGCGATACTTGGTGGTCTAAGATCACCGACTACGTCCTGGCTGAGAATTCTGACCTCAAGAATTCGGAACTGTATGTGGCCATTCAAGCCACTCGCCATGGTTTGCGGATCAACGCTTCCCAGTTCCACAGCATCCTGGAACTGTACTGTGCGGAAAGTGGCACATTTTTCACCCCCAACGGTGAGCTTGGTATTGCCCTTCACGAGATGTATGACGTGTCAGGGCTGCCTCTGGGAGACTTTCCCTACGAGGAGTACGTCCCCGACCAAGATGAGATCGATCAGCTCTCAAACCATTCTCCCTTGGCGGTTGAAACTCTGTGGGAGTTACTCTGCCACTACCACATCTGCCTCAGTATCTTAGGGGCATCGGATCATAAGGGGAAGAAGAAGAGGACTCCGGGGATCAGTCACAAGAACTGGGCTGATTATCTGTTCCCGGGGAACGATGTCAAGGGGAAGCCTGCTCTCCCGCTAGGCAAGTGTGACCAGTCTGAAGTGGAGGCGAGGACAGCTGAAGAGGGAAGCACCATGACTCTCGAACGTGACGAGGGCGGATTTAAGTCTAGTACTGTCATTCACTCATTCCATCATCAGGCCAAATCCCCCATATCCGGGAAGGCTCTGTTCGCGGGGTACCTCATGTTATGGCTGAAGAGGTGCGTAATCCCCACTCACTCTTTTGAGGCTCTTCCTGTGGAGGTTGTGTATCCGGCGGTTTGCTTAGCTCACGGGAAGTCTTACTCCCTGGTATCGGCGACGATAGCATGCATCCATCGGGGGCTCCGCACTCTGACGGCCCAATTCTGCCATGTGTCGATCCTCGACGAGGGGGAAGGAGGGGTTATCAGAACCCCCAATCCTAGGGTGGGGTTGCCATACACCTATCTGATGGCGTGGTTCGTATACCACTGCGAATGTTTGATGAGTGCCCCGGCGACGCTTCAAGGCGACAGGTTCGTCCCATTTGTTCAGCGCTTGAAGAGGTGTTCTTGGAAATGCAAGGACATCCCCGATGCACGGAAGACACTCTCCCATTTTGGGCATTATAACTTTCGCCGCTTCTTCCCTTACTTTAGTGGGGGAGGATATGGAGAATCTCTCAGGGATGCGCCGACGACGGATCATTACACAGTTCTCTCCCGTGACGCCTTTCGCTGGTTGGTGAACATCCAGCCGGGATACCACGTCTTACGAACGGGCTCTACGTGCTATCTCGAGCCGTACATCCCTTGCAGGTTTGCCCGCCAGTTTGGGTATGACCAATTATACGTGGGCAATGCCAATCCCCACTTGCATTTCGAAGGAGGGTTGGTGGATGGAGCTCGGGGATGGTTTTGGACCCATGCCGGTGGTACCCACGCCCGTTTCGGGCTGCCTGCGAGGGATCGTGACTTGCACCATACGCTCTTGTACTGCCGGTGGTATCGGGGTGCCAGCGCTAACCCCGATAACTTCTGGTTTCAGAGCTCGTGTCTGGCGGAGCACGGGCATCGTTCAAGAGGAGCTGTCCGGCCTTCGAGGCGGAGGGGCCAACAAACTGCTAAGGAGTGGCTCATGGAGGATCCTGCCGAAGACCCTGAGGGTGAAGACGTGGGTATAGATGAATCCGAGGCGCCTGAGGCACGAGCTCCTCTTTCCAGTCTTCCGTTGGATTCCCAAGGCGAGCGGAGGGAGCCTGTCGAGTTAACCCGGGCGAGTAAGCATCTGGAGCAAGCCCGGAGCGCGATCGTTGCGCGTATGGGGATGCCCCTCCTATCTCCGAGCAGTTCGCTGCTTTCTAAGCGGCAACGGGAGGCGGATGAAGGTTCTGGAGCAGAAGCGGCCAAGAAGGCCCAACATGAGGGGACGGTGGAGGTTACCCCCCCCCCCATCGCGTCAGGGGCGGTCCCGGTGATCCCAAAAGACGCCCCTCCGAAGCCTGATGTGAGACCGCCGACGGGGGCTTCGACGACTCCTTCGTCAGCGCCCGGAGGTAACTTTCTAGTGTGATATTTTAGTGCACGAAGCTGGGCGTACACCCTCTGATCGTTGATTTTGGATCTGTGCAGGCATAGTCGAGCGAGTGATCTCCATTCCTTCTGACGAGGAGGAAGAGAGTGGAGACAGAGGAGAACTCGGGGGTTCAGGTAAGCGTAGGCTTTAGCGTTGTTGGCCTTTCCATGCTAGGGGGGTTTTGCTAACGTTCCCTTTACACTCGCAGCCGAACCCTCTCATGCAGCTACTGGTAAGGAGGATCCCCCTACTTGGGCGGGTCACTCAATCGAATCAGAGGCGGATGATGATGACGCCTCAATCCATGAGGCGCTGTCGAGCGAAGAGGAAATGCTGACTCGTGCAAGCCAACAAGAGGGGACCCTCACTCTCGAGGGGGCACCGATTGGGGGTGAATCCCCAGCACGAGAGCTTCCTATTCAAATGGGGACTACTACTGGGCTGGTGGCCACTTCCTTGTCTCTGGTGACTAGCGATGCCGCGGATGCTACCCTGATGGCGTCGGCGGTCATACCGGCTTTGGTGGTGCCCATCGCTGCTACTGCGGTCCTGACCACAAGTACTTCAATCGTAACTCCACCTTCGGCAGAGGAGGCCGCTCTCTCTCCCTTGGAACGCTCGCGAAAGAGGCAAGTGGCGCGAGCCTTGATTAATTTCCAAGACACTTTGGCTGACTACATCAAGCTGGCCTTGGAGGAGAATTGTCCTTTCGAGGAGTTCAAGGAGGATCTCGAACGTGACGCGTACTTCTTAGTCAAGAGGCTTGGCGCCACTACTGCGATGCCCTACTTTCGACGTCTGAAAGAAGTGGAGGAGGCTGTTCAGCGGTTGTTCGCCCTCCGTGCAAAGAGTTCCTCAATCGTTGATCTCGCCTCCAGCGAAGCTCGAGCAGCCATAGAAGATCGCGATCGTCGTCTGAACGAGACCATATCATTGGAGACGAGGTTGTCAGCAGAGTTGGAACAGGCCAAAGTTGAGGATGAACGAGCGGCCCATGAGCAACAGACGGCCAGTAACCGCCTCTCTCGCCTATCCTCCGAGATAGAGAAACTCAAGCAAGCTATAGCTCTCAAGGAGAGGGCTCGCGAGCAAGTGGCAAAAGAGTTGGAGGATATCGAGTCTCGTCGGCAATTGGTCGCTGATTCTGTCGAGGAGAAGGATCGAGCCCTTAAGGAGGACAAGGATACTGTCCAGGGCTTAGTCTCGCTCACCGAGGAAGATCTTCGTCGGGAGATCTTGAGAAAGCTCGAGCTTCGCCACGCTGCGGAGATTCATGAGGCGGAACTGCGATTGAAAGCCTTGTAATTCGCCTTTAATTTTTTTGCTGTAACAGGACTTCCTTTGCATGAATGAAATCATCCTTTTGTTTCTGGCGATTATTGCTTGTGTGCATACTATATATATATATATATATATATATATATATATATATATATATAT
>BQKN01066895.1:211082-231671 GCA_022839385.1 Asparagus kiusianus
AAAAGCTGTTAAACTTCACGGGAGTTCAACTCCCGTGAAGTTTCGGATACTTTTTTTCAAAAACCGACCTGGTTTCAGCGCTGAGGCTGAAACCAGGTCGGTTTTTATAAATATTTTGAAAAGGGGTCGTTTTTTGCAAATAAAAACTCAAATGGGACGGTTTTGAAAATTTGTCCGCTAGATATTTGCTAATATGTCCCCAAATTATTTCATTTCGTATAAAAAATATCCAACAGATGAAGTCCCCCACGTTAAAAAATTTAAAATTTTAAGATGAAATTATCGATCATTAATTTTACAAAGGAGATTGCGAGCGATCCTTCCCGTTGTAGCCAATGAAATAAAGAAGTGTAGTTGGAGGAGGGTTTGGTTAAATAGGAAGTTTGACATCGACCAGGGGTCCTATATCAAGCTTAAGAGAGGGGGGACATGAATTCTCCTGAAGTAGGAAATTTACTTATGAATGTACAAGATATTTATAGAATCATATCGTAAGTACATGATAATTCAGGGATTTTATCTGAATTCCATGAGAACTTTGTAAAAATTAATAGTTATGACATTTAATTCGGTAGGCAATATGTTTCTAATATTTTTAAAGTAATTAATTTATTTTACTTTTTCTCAAAAACCTTATTGTTGTTGATATTTTTGTAAAAACTAGGGGAAAAAAGATTTATTCGTTTATCCAAAACTTTTCCGACAACGTCTTTTTCGCCCCCCGACACGTTTCCGATCCCAACGCCGCTACTATTCCTTCGCGCAGAAGCAAAATAAAAATCCTCGCTCTCACCCCCGGGACTTCACTCACTCACCAGGCGGTGACCGCACCCCACCCCAGGACAAAACCTTCCCCATTTCTCCCACGTTCTTTTCTCTCTTCGCTCAGCAGTTTTCATTGCCACCTTCTCTTTTGCATGCATTTCTCTCTCTAACCCCTCCCTTTCTCTCTCTAGAACCCTAGCCCTAGTTTTGATCGCAATGGGAGTCTCCTTCAAGATCGCCAAGGTCGGATCGCGTTACTGCCCTAAGACCCCGCCTGATCCCGTCACCCACACCGCCGCCGCCGTCGCGGACGTCGAGAACGGCGGAGGCGCTGGGGAGGCGAAAAGAATCGATCGGGAGGTGAGCGGATGCGATTGCTCGAATTTCCGTTTCGATTTAGGTTGGATTCATTTGATTTAGATTTTGCATTTGGTTGGTCATTGACGATAGTGTTATTGTAGGAAGGATGAGATTACTCTTATTGATAACGAGGGTCAGATGAGAGAAAATTAGATTGAGATGATTTAGCTACGGTGATCAAACTCTAGTCTTAATTAGAAAAGAGCACAGTTGGTCTTAAGAGAATTTGGTTGAATAAACTTAAGTTGGATACAATATTTGGTAAAGAGATAGCCCTGAACAATTAAGAAAGATGCGAGACTAGCTGTATAAATGAATGATAAACAACATGTTGGGATCCCTCCTTAATTGGGAAGATTCTAGAAAATTCTAGAACTTTTCGGGAGAACTCTAGAGAAGTGTAGAGTACACTTCTCTAGAAGTGTGTGGAATCCTCTAAAATATTTTAGAAATGTGTGGAGCTTTCTGGAACATTCTGAAAGAGTATGGAATAGAATGGAGGAGTGTAGAGATTCCTTAGAAATTTCTAGAAAGTAAAGATATATGTGGAGAATTCTAGAGAGCTAATATCCACCATTGGATCAAATTAATCCCCACCACTCATTATGAATGTGAAGTAGTATAAATAAGGGTGAAAGCCTTCACTCCTATCCATCCAAGACAAGAAAACAATCTACTTCCTAGAGGGAGAGAATACCTCTAATATAGAGAGTTAGAGAGTCTCTTTGAGAGAGAAGTGAGATAGCTTGAGAGTCCTAATTCTCAAGCTCGAGCGAGCCACCGAAGTGAGACAGTTTTATAAAATATAAATTCTTATAATCCTACTATTCATTTGTTTAGTGAAAGAACCTCCATATTGGAGGACCATAAACTTGTTGGCGCCTGTGGTTAAATCTGGAATAATACAGATGTATAACAATAAAAACCGAATAGAAAATTAAAGTGCAGTAATTTAAAATTTTTTCAACTTAGCTGCTGTGCGTTTGTAAAACGTTATGCTTAAGTCATTATTTGACCTACTCTGGTGCAAGGATCCTAAGACCAAATTGCTTTCAGGAACAACAGTCCAGTACTCTGGTGTGAACCGACCCGGTACTATCAAGATATCCTCGATTTATAAGGTAAAAATCTTCTCGATCTATCAGACAAAGATCTCCTCGATCTATCAGGCAAAGATCTTCTCGATCTATAAGACCTTCTCGGTCTAGGTACAGTTCCTACGAGCACTGGCTATTCTTCAATATATATATCTGTATATATTGATTGTTATTTTGGAATGAATTTTTCTTAAGGATTTGTGGTCTATTTATAGTGTTTGGAAAAATACTATGCACTAATAAAATAATATTATTTTACTATACATGTGGGGCTCATGTTCTAATTTTCAACGTTTAGCAGCCCACTTTTTTCTTAAATTATGGGGGACCCACCTTACTTTTTTATTTTTCCTTCTTTGCGGCTTTGAGCACGCTTATTTATTTATTTTAGGCTTTCAAAGTTAGGCTAACATCATGGGCGGCTAACATTATGGGGCCCAATCAAAATTAAAAACTATCCAACAATCCCCTATAAGTTTTTAAATTAGTGTTGTGTAACGGTGCCGTTGTTTCAATCGTTATGCATAAAATAGATGTCACAAGGACTTGAATCCTCCTTAGACCAACTGAATAAAAGATAGGTGCATGGTGTCGCAGAGACTTGAACCGACACATGTCTAAAAATCCAGCGATCATACAAGATCAAACTTATCTGTGGTAGTTTTTATTTTGAACCACACTTGTCTTTGTCTTTGCCTTGTCTTTGCCTTTGTCTTTGCACATTTATGATCCTGTGCATGTCCTGGTTTCTGCTAGGGCTCTAGGTATATTTTCACAAGACACCATGAGACGATCAAATCTTCATCCATGCATAGGTGAGTTTTTTAGGCATGTTTCCTATCAAACATCCCGCATCCGAAATGCTTTGAACTTATTAAGGCTTAATAGCCATTCTCTCTCATTATAGGATTTTAGGTGAGTCATTTAGGTGTGTTTCCTATCTAACACCCCGCATCCAAAATGCTTTGGACTCATTAAAGCTTAACAGCCATCCTCTTTACATGATAGGATTCTAGGTGAAAAGATCAAAGTTTTATTTGGGTAGTTTAGTCAGGTAAGGATAGTATTAGAGGTTGATCAAAGATCAATTAAGTATCTCATTCCTTACGGAGCGCGTTACGTAACCCCAAACCTTGCCTTAGACACCGACTAATTCAAGAAAACTTAAATCCTCCCTTTGTAAATCTTACTTGATTTTTGAACCATTTATCTTACCATTAGTAGTATAAGCTTTGAACTAATAACTTGATGTAATAAACATGATAAGTATTTGTAAGACTTACAAAACTTTAAGACCCATTCCAGCCTACGTCTTTTCGACTATGTCCTTTTTCAGACCCTTAGTCAAAGGATCAACCACATTCTCTGAAGATCGGACGTCAATCACAGAGATGACTCCTTGACAAATGAGCTCTCTTAAATAGCTATGCTTCAGACGAATGGTCCGTTTCTTTCCATTGAACAACGAGTTCGCTGTCACAGCACTCGTCGTTTGATAATCACAATAGATAGTAATCGCGTCTTATAATTCTGTCAATGGAAGGTCTCGGAGAAAACATCTGAGCCATTCAGCTTCATCTCCTGCAGCACAGAGTGCGAAGAACCCAGATTCCATCGATGACTGTGCAATCATGGTCTGCTTCTTAGACTTCACGAGACGACAGCTCCACCCATGGTGAAGATAAATCCTCCAGTAGATCTGCACTCATCTGATTCTGAGCACCAGCTCATATCTGAATAGCCTTTGATTATAGCAGGATATCCAGTGTAGAATAGGCCCAGACCGGTAGTTCCTTTTAAGTATCTCATCAATCTCTGGACAGCATCCCAATGAAGCTTTTCAAGATTACTTGTGAACTTACTAAGCATTCCTACAGCGAATGCAATGTCTGGTCTTGTGCAGTTCATCGTGTACATGAGATCCTAATGATCTCTGAGTACATCAGCTGCTCTACTGGTCTTTCAGTGTTTGGTCGAAACTTCTTATTGTAGTCGTATGATACTGATAGTTCTGGTAAGTCGTTGTATTCATACTTTCTTAGCATGCTCTCGATATAATGAGATTGAGACAATCCAATACCCTCTTTAAAGTATATAATTTTGATTCCGAGAATCCCGTCCGCAGTTCCAAGATCCTTCATGTTGAACTGTACCGAGAGATTTCTTGGTAGATGTTACTATCTCCAAATCACTCCCGATGATGAGCATACCATCCACATAGAGGCAGATGATCACCATATTTCCTTCAACGACCTTGATGTATAGATACTTGTCAGATTTACTGACTTGATACCTATTGTTACGAATAACCCCATCGAACTTTTCATGTCAGAGTTTTGGTGTCTGCTTAAGTCCATATAAAGACTTAACAAGTTTACAAACCTTACCAGCTAGAGCATCAAGTCCTTCTGGTTTCTTCATGTAGATCTCTTCTGTGAGATCTCCATTGAGAAAGACAGTCTTCACATCCATCTGATGTATGATAAACTTTTTAATCACCGTCCATACGATAAGCACTCTAATGGTAGTAATCCTATAAACTGGTGCATAGATATCAAAGAAATCTAAACCTTCTTTCTGAGAGAATCCTTTCATCACCAGTCTTGCTTTGTACTTTTCAATAGTACCATCGGGATGGAGCTTCTTCTTAAAGATTCACTTGCAACTAATAGGCCTTGCACCTTCATGTACTTCCACCAGTTCTCAAGTATGATTTTGGATCAATGAATCCATCTTATCATCTATAGCTTTTTTCACAAAAGAACGTCTATTGACTGCATTGTTTCTTGAAAAGTCTGCGGGTCTCCTTCCATATATAGGTGATGAAGTTATCTCCAAAATCTGTCTCTTGATACGTTTGGAAGATGGTTTGATAACTCATTCATTATTGATATTTTTAGTTTCTTGCGAAACTGGTTCCTCTGGTGCATCTGACGTACTAGCATTCTCTGTTATATCTTTGAGCAATAAGCCTTTATCTTTGTAAACTTATCCTCAAAGAATTCTGCATCTCGAGCTTGAATGATAGAGTTGGTTCCAAAGTCTAGGAACCTGCAAGCATTGTTATCTTTAGCGAAGCTAAGAAACACATATTTGTTAGCCTTTGGTCCGAGCTTAGGCCTTCTGATATCTAGAATTCGAACATATACGAGACATCCCCACACTTTGAAATTATCCAAAGGGTCTGGATATTCTAACCATAACTGATGAGGAGTACTATCAGTTTTGGAGTAGGATACTCTGTTTAGAATCCAGTTTGTCATCAACAAAGCCTCTCCCTAATAGCAGGTAGAAAGACTAGATGTGATTAGCATCGAATTCACCATCTCGATCAATGTGCGATTTTTTTTCCTGCAATCCTATTAGATTGCGGAGAATACGGAGCAGTAGTTTCAACAATGATTCCATGCTCCTTGAAGTATGCTTCCGACTCCTTAGATCGGTATTCTCCTCCTCCGTCGCTCCTGAGTTTTTTCACCTGTAGTCCAAGCTACTTCTCCACTCGAGTCCAAAACTCGTCAAACTTGTTGAAGGCTTCATCTTTAGATTTTAACAGGTAAACGTGACAGAAGCGAGAATAGTCATCAATGAATGTGATGAAGTACTTCTTACCGTCACGAGTGACGAAGCTCTTGAAGTCACAAATATCTGAATGAATCAGATCTAACAGGTCGGTGCTCCTCGTGATACTTGAAAATGGCTTCCTCGTCAGTTTTGCTTGCGCGCAAACTTCACACTTCTCAGGTTTGTTACCCCCATATTTTGGAAGTAATCATAATTTCTCCATGCTAGACAGTTTTTTATATTTTGCATGTCCTAGCCTATTATGCCATAATGCAATGGAGTAAGCAGAAGAGGATACTTTATTTATAACCAAGTTAGGTGCATTAGTACTGATCTTATACATGTCATCAGTACGATATGTATTACCAAAATACATTTTTTAAAGGATAATACAGCCTTATCTCTTTGGAAATCCAGCCTCATACCTGCATCACATAGTAGGTTTCCAGAGACTAAGTTTTTGACAATTGAGGGAGCATGTTTCACATCCTTTAATATAAGTCTTCCCTGAAAAAAGAGTCAGCACCACAGTCCCAGTTCTAAGAACAGGAACTACAAAACGATCAGTCATTGATACGTTCTCTTTGACAGCAACGTAAGAAGAGAATAGATCTTTGTTGGAGCAGACATGACAAGTAGCACCTGTATCTAACCACCAACCAGAAATGTTGTTAGGAGTTATTATCTGAAAGAGCATAGCCACACAATCATCAACTTGATTGATATTGTGTGTAGTTTCTTTCTTTGGTGCTTTGCAGCCCTTGGCAAAATGTCCTTGTTTCCCACAATTGAATCATTTGCTGCTCTTCTTGAGCTCCTTCTGATGAACGTTTAGGTTCTTTGGATTCTGGTTCTTCCTTTTGTTAAAGAACTTCTTATTTTGTTAAAAGATAAATTATTACCCTTTTCAGAGTTAGCAGTCACCATATTAGCAGACGTCTTCTGCTTAGCAAGTAGCTTAGCCTTCGTGCGAGTCCGAGTCTTGTCCTCGATCCGAATGAACCTCTTTAAATCAGACAGAGTTACCTGTCTTTTTCTTCTTCGAATATCAGTGGACAATGACATCCAAGATGGAGGAAGCTTGTTGATAATTGAACCAGAGATGAAGGTTTGACAAAGACTGATCTTTTCATCTTTCAGCTTCATAACAAGTTTTTTAAGCTCTTTTAACTTGAGGTAAAACCTCAGTATCATCTTCAAACTTCAAGTCTAGAAACTTGTCAATGAGGTGAGATTTGGATAACTTCTCCTCATCCTTGTACTGGTCCTCCAGAGCATTCCAGATTTTCTTTACAGAAGGCTTGTTGGTGTAAGCATCTGCCAAATGATCGGCCAAGCAGTTAAGAAGATAACTCTTGCAGAAGTGATCATCTCTAGTCCAAGAGGCTTCAGATTCAGAATCTTTTTTATAGTCAGGTTTCTTCTTAAAAACCACATAGTATATTTTCAGGAGTTGCATCCCGAAGATTACTTTTCGACATCATGTATTAAAGTTAGAACCGTCAAAGTTCTCTAACTTAAGACAGTTCACTCCAAGAATCCTCGCAGGATCCATGGTAGATCAAAATAACACTTTAAGATTGTTGACGTCTGTGGTTAAATCTAGAATAATACAAATATATAACAGCAAAAACTGAACAGAAAACTAAAGTATAGTAATTTAAAATTTTTTCAACTCAGCTGCTATGCGTTTGTAAAACGCTGTGCTTAAAGCATTATTTGGCCTACTCCGGTGTAAGGATCCCAATGCTAAATTACTTTCAGGAACAGCAGTCCAGTATTCTGGTGTGCACTGACCAGTACTGTTAAGATCTCCTTAATTTATAAGGTAAAAAACTCCTCGATCTATAAGACAAAGATCTCCTCGATCTATCAGGTAAAGATCTCCTCGATCTGTAAGACCTCGGTCTAGGCATTGTTCCTACGAGCACTAGCTATTCTATAATATATATATCTGTATATATTGATTGTTGTTTTGGAATGAATTTTTCTTAAGGATTTGTTGTCTATTTATAGTGCTTGGGAAAATACTATGCACTAATAAAATAATATTATTTTACTATACATGTGGGGGTTACGTCCTAATTTTTTAACGTTCAGCAGCCCACGTTTTTCTTAAATTGTGTCGGACCCACCTTACTTTTTTACTTTTCCTTTTTTGGTTGTGAGCACGCTTATTTATTTATTTTAAGCTTTCAAATTTAGGCTAACATCATGGGCGACTAACATTATAGGGCCCAATCAAAATTAAAAACTATCCAACAAAACTCTTGTGCTCGCATTACTATCTTAATTTATAAGTGCTTATCTTAACTTCACGAGGCGGGAAAATTCGAGTTTTTCCAACAGTGGTATTAGAGCCAGGTTCGTCCGAAGTCATCGTTAGCTCGTGAAGTTCAAAATGGTGGATAACGTCACTCACGATGGAGACATGTTCAAGCTCACGGCCAACAACTACACATACTGGAAGCCGATGATGGAGGACCATCTATATTGTAAGGATTTATATGAGCCCATCATTCACAAAATCAAGGTAGAAGGAAAGAGCGATGCAGAGTGGGAGCTGCTAAATTGGAAGGCCGTTGCTATGATTCGTAAGTATATTGATAAAACTTTCTTTGAACATGTTTCTACTTATACAAATGCTTATGAATTATGAACAAAGCTTGAGTCTATGATTTAAAAGAAAACGCCTCGTAATAAAGCCCATTTAGTTCGACGATTGGTGAAGTTGGAGTATAAGGATAGTCAAAGTATGATTGAGCACTTGAATAATTTCAAGGGGCTCGTAAATCAACTAACGATAATTAACATGAAAATTGATGATGAGTTACAAGCCCTTCTACTCCTTAGTTCCCTGTCAGAAAGTTGGGACACTCTTATGGTTACACTTAGTAACTCAGCTCCGAAAGGAAAGCTCACCATGAATACCGTCAGTGATAGCCTTCTCGGTAAAGAAGCAAGAAGAATAGAACGAGGCGAGTTTGTCCATCCCGAGGCAAATGTTGTTGAGAACCCGGGTAGGAATGAAGGTCGTGGACGCAACAAGAGTCGAGATCCGCACCAATCTCGAGGTCGGTCCTAGTCATGCTCAAAAATTACATGTTACTACTGTGGAAGGATAGGCCACAAAAAAGTAGAGTTTCGATCCTTCAAGAGAGATCAAAAGGCCGGTAATGTTAAGCCAGACCAAATCAACCCAACAAAGAAGCAATAAGAGAAGAGCACTACTGCCGTGACTTTAAAAGAACTATTTTATCTCGTTGGAGAAAGTAATATCCTAAATATTTCTTATGATGATAGTTGTTGAATTATCGATTCTGATGCTTCCTTCCATGTCACTCCTCATGGAAGTTTCTTCTCGTCCTACTAAAGTGATGATTTTGGTACGATGCAAATGGAAAATCAAGATAGGAGTAAAATTATCGGGATAGGAGACATTATCCTGACAACAAGCATTGGATGCAAGCTTGTCTTAAAAAGATGTGAGGCGCGTCCCAGCCATGCGCCTCAATCTTATCTCTGCTGAAAAGCTAGATAATGCTGGTCTGGTAAATTATTTTGGCGAAGGATAGTGGAAGCTCACTAAAGGAAGTTTAATCATGGCTCAAGAAAAGAATGAAGGATCATTGTACGTGATGCAAGCTAAACTCTGTAAATGGGAGGTAAATACCACCACCGATGATATGGAGATATGACATAAACGACTCGGGCACATTAGTGAGAAAGACCTTCACATGCTCGCTCGAAAGGAACTCCACCCTGACGTAAAAGGTAAATCACTTGACCCATGTGCTGATTGTTTGGCTGGAAAACAACATAGAGTTGCTTTCCGAAGATCCTCCCCACCCACAAGGAAAAAGAACATTCTAGACCTCGTACACACCGAGTGTGCTCGATGTCCAAGAAATCCATTGGTGGGTCATTGTATTTTGTCACCTTCATCGATGACCATTCAAGGAAGGTGTGGTTACACCTGTTAAAATCAAAGGATCAAGTACTTGATGCATTCAAGGAGTTTCATGCCCGAATGGAACGTGAGACAGGATGAAAGATCAAGTGTGTGTGATCAGACAATGGAGGTGAGTATAGAGGTCCTTTCGAAGCCTATTGCAAGAAATATGAGATTAGGCTGGAGAAGACTCCACCCAAGACGCCACAGTTGAATGGACTAGCTGAGAGAATGTACCGAACTATTGAAGAAAGAGTTTGATGTGTACTCTCTCATGCTAAGTTGCCCAAATCATTCTGGAGAGAAGCTGTGATGACCGTTGTTAACATAGTCAACCTCACACCATCAGTTCCTTTGGACGGAGATGTCCCATAGGAGGTTTGGTCAAGCAAAAGGGCTTCTTACAACCATCTCAAGGTGTTCGGATGCAGGGTATTTGTTCACATCCCCAAAGACGAGCGAGCCAAGCTTGATGCAAAAACTAAGGAATGATTCTATCTTCGTTCTCCTAAGGATGAGTTCGGGAACCGACTTTGGGATCAAATCAACAAGAAGGTCGTCCGAAGCCGAGACGTTGTATTCTTCGAATACCAAACAATTGAAGACATCCAAAAATCGGAGAGGCCAAGATTGAGAAGCAGCAAGAGCACAAACCTTACACCGGTCCGACGTGAGGATAATGCCACACCTGAAAACAATGATGTTGAAGATCATGAGCCTATCCTAGAGCAAAACAACTAGGAGACTCATGATGAGCCAATTCAGGAAGAACCTCAGTCTAGCTCTCCACTAACGCCCTAGTTGAGATGATCTTCAAGGGACTGAAGGTCATCCTCCCGATAGCACAAAGGAGTTTGCGATGCTCACCGATGAGGGGGAGTCTCAAAGTTATAAGGAGGTCATAACTGATAGTCATAAAGTAGAGTGGATAAGAGCCATGCAAGAGCAGATGCAATCCTTGCACGAGAATAACACTTATGAACTCGTGTAGCTACCAAAAGAGAGACGAGCCTTGAGGAATAAGTGGGTGTATCGAACCAAGACCGAAGACAGTAGCTCAAAGCCCCGCTACAAAGCTTGGTTGGTCGTAAAAGGATTCGGTCAAGAGAAAGGTATTAACTTTGAAGAAATATTCCCTCCAGTGGTAAAGATGTCATCCATCTGAGTTGTTCTTGGCCTAGCAGCAGTGCAAGACTTAAAGATCGAACAGCTCGATGTCAATACAACATTCCTTCATGGTGATCTAGAGGAAGAGATCTATATGGAACAGCCTGAGGGGTTCAAAGTTCTAGGCAAAGAAAATTTGGTGTGTCGCCTAACGAAGAGTCTATATGGTCTTAAGCAAGCACCTAGGCAATGATACAAGAAGTTCGACTCTTTCATGGCAGTACATGATTTCAAAAGGACAGAGAACGATCATTGTATCTTCATAAAGAGGTATGCAGGTGGCGACTTTCTCATACTTCTACTCTATGTTGATATGTTGATTGTTGGACAAGATCACATAAATATAGCTGTTTCGAAGAAAGATCCAAGCAAGAGCTTTGCCATGAAAGATTTGGGACCAGCTAGACAAATTCTTGGGATGAGGATCACTCATGATAGATCAAAGAAGTTGCTATGGCTATCCCAAGAGAGGTACATTGAGAAGGTGCTAGAAAGATTTAGCATGCACAAAGCAAAGCCGATCAACACACCACTTGCTGAACACTTCAAGATGAGCTCGAAGCAGTCTTACAAGTGAGAAAGAAATGGAGGAAATAAAGATAATTCCATATTCATCTGCAGTAGGCAGTCTCATGTATGCAATGATATGCACAAGACCCGATATCACCTATGCAGTTGGTGTTGTTAGTTGATTCTTGGCTAATTCGGGGAAGGAACATTGGGCTGCAGTCAAATGGATCCTTTGGTATCTACACGATACTTCCAAAAAATGTTTATGCTTTGGAATTGGAAAACATGTGCTAGAGGGATACACAGATGCAGACTTGGCCGGTGACATTGATTTTAGGAAATCAACGTTAGGATACCTAACTATTTTTGCAGGGAGAGCTGTTTCCTGGCAATCAAAGTTACAAAAGTGCGTTGCATTGTCCACTACTGAGGCAGAGTATATCGCAGCTATTGAAGCTTGCAAGGAGATGCTGTGGATGAAGAATTTGTTGCTTGAGCTGGGAGTAGATCAAGACATGTATGTCTTGAAGTGTGACAACCAAAGTACAATTTACTTAACAAAGAATTCAACTTTTCATTCCCGCACAAAGCACATTGATACACAGTATCACTGGATCCAAGGAGCTCTCAAAGAAAAACGCATACATCTTGACAAGGTTCACACAGATAAAAACTGGTCAGACATGATGACCAAGGTAATACCATCCAAGAAGTTTGAAGATTGCTGTCAAGGTGCTGGTTTGCTACTACCTCCCAATTAAGTTGGGAGGGGGATATTTGTTGGGATCCCTCCTTAATTAGGAAGATTCTAGAAAATTTTAGAACTTTCTGGAGAACTCTAGAGAAGTGTAGAATTCTCTAGAAGCGTGTGAAATCCTCTAGAATATTCTAGAGATGTGTGGAGCCTTCTGAAATTCTGGAAGAGTATGAAATAGAATGGAGGAGTGTAGAGATTCCTTAGAAATCTCTAGAAAGTAAAGATATGTATAGAGAATTTTATAGAGCTAATCTCCACCATTGGATCAAATTAATCCACACCACTCATTATGAAGGTGGAGTAGTATAAATAAAGGTGAAAGCCTTCATTTCTATCCATCAAAGACAAGAAAACAATCCACTTCCTAGAGTAGAGAATACCTCTAATATAGAGAGTTAGAGAGCCTCTTTGAGAGAGAAGTGAGATAGCTTGAGTGTCCTAATCCTCAAACTCGAGCGAGCCACCAAAGTGAGTCAGTTTTGTAAAATATAAATTTTTGTAATCTTACTATTCTTTTGTGTAGTGGCATAGTGGAGGACCATAAACTCTTGTGCTCCCATTACTATCTTAATTTATAAGTGCCTATCTTAACTTCACGAGGGGGGAAAATCGAGTTTTCCCAACACAACATGAGTGTTGTAGAGATGAGATTGTTATGATTGGCACTTGAATTTCCACATGATATAACGAGAGATAACCAATTAAGATGGTTTGTTCATGTGTGATGGAGGCTGCGCTTCTGTTAGGAGAAGTGATAGGATTATAATAAACGGGTAAGAATGACTAGAGGAGGCGTAAGAGAACGTCGTTAGAAGCAATTAAAAGGACATGATAATGTTTAATCTAACAAGGAGATAGATCATATAGACCTGGATGGAAAAATAGGATTCATATATTCAACCCCTAAAAGTTTGGGATAACTGTTCTTGTTGCTACTGGTGATGGTGGTTTGTGAGCACCATAGAGTTTTGGATTTGGCTTCTTAACTTTTTTATGTTCTGTTACATTTGTAATTCCAAACTTAACCCTTGAATGCGTTTCCTTGGAACGCCAAGAGCTGGTCATGCTTGGTTGTTAAGATAGGTAGTATGTTTCTCATGGTTTTGTTAGGAACCAATTGGTTGCACAATGCATATAGGGATTTGATGTGAGTATATATAGGTCTAGGTTTCCCCTCCCTATAGTAGCTAGCTTGTAGAGTTGACTTGTCCTAACTATGGTATTAATCACAAGTGAGCAATGCAGTTGGTGATGCTAAATTGTAATGTTCATTCAAGAATAATTCTAGTACAAATCCAAAGTGGTGATGCCAATGTTGCACCATTTGGACACAATTAAGTGTGTATAGCTTACATTGTGGCATCAAAATTGTTGTAGATATGTAGAGATGCTATGTTGGGGCACATTAAATTTGACGTTTATTACATTAGTGGTTAAATGTAGGTATAGGTTTGGCTTCTCTCCCTCTAACAGCTAGCCATGTTGCAGTGAATTATTTAGTCCAATGACTCTGGTCTAAACAATATATGATTGCATAGGGAATCATCTATGAGATTTTGGTCATCTTTTTGAGTACAGAAACTGCGGGTTTAATTTGGGGTTCTGGTCTTGTGGCAGATGTCTGATTATAGACCTGAGAATAAATAACAAGTGATTCTTTATTAAGATCATGGTTTCGGAATTGTACCCTGATGTAATTTGCAAATTTGTTTGCGTGGTTGCTAGGTTGAATGTGTTGATAAAATACATGAACGAATTGGAATTTTGAGTTCCTGGCTTGAATGTGTTGGTACACGAATTCAAGTTAGACTTAGAGCTTTGGTTTGTTATTTAGACTTAGAGCTTTGGTTTGTTATTTGGTGGGTGGTACGAGCATTCCTTCTTTAATATTTTGTTTTAATATCTTTAACCAGGGTTCGTCATCTCAAGCACAATTTAAAATAATTTCCATTCTACTGACCTACTATTACTATCTGGTTTCTAAAATTGATTAGAAATGCCCTCTTATTTTTCCTGCAGGGAAATTTGTGGGGAT
Source organism: Asparagus kiusianus (assembly GCA_022839385.1). NCBI lineage: Eukaryota > Viridiplantae > Streptophyta > Magnoliopsida > Asparagales > Asparagaceae > Asparagus > Asparagus kiusianus. The sequence goes on from BQKN01066895.1 coordinate 225,290, forward strand.
TAGGTTCTGGTTTTACTTATCCAGCAGTTTCTTCAAGTACATACGAAGGTAATCATGGTGCTGTAGTTAGTAAAGGGAGACATTAAACTGTATTACTGTATGTTTGTGTTAAATAAGGTGTGAATTACAGATCATCGAGCATCCTTCTCCTTGAACTTATTTCCTAATGGATTTTCTGTTGGAAAGCCCACTGAGGTTTGTTTCTTCCACAATCATCTCGATTGTTATCTATCGCATTAGATGTAACAAATATGTTGTTTGACAGTATCATGATGTTTTTTTTAATATATGTGATTTTCCTTGTACATTTCAGGGTATGATTTTGCCTTTACTTGAAGAGACACCAGAATCATGGCATCCTTATGACCGGGCATCTATGAGCTTGTTTTCTGTGAGTATATGTTGTTTACAGTAAATCCGTATAAATCGAAATCTGTTATGTTTATCATAAATACTAATAGCGTAATATGTTTGAACTTATGAACAATCATCTGAATGTATTAGCTTATGTTCTTGAAAATTTACAGCGTGAGACAAAAGACTGAACTGTAATACCATCTAAATTTTCTTTTTATTTCCCTTCCATAGAAAACAGGCCTATGTTCAGTGCTACTTCACAAGTTCGGTCCATTAATAATAAGCATTATCTAACAACAGAAAACCATTCTGTACTGAAGCTCCTTTAATAAGTTACTTTTCACTGCATGCTTATGGACATTGTTGTTTGTTAGTGCTTTGTTCTGAAGTGGTTTTCTTCTTTTCCATAGGCAATTGAATATGGCTGGCTTCCTGGAGACAGTTTTGATGATATACCCTGCAAATACTTCAATGGAACTGTTCTTTGTGAGGTAATTTAAAAGCTTAAGTTGGTTAATGCTATACTCCGTATTTGTTCATGTACTTTGGTATCCTGCGTCTTTGTTAAATTTGAACTGATAATTCAAATGAATACTAATGGTCAACTTGTGATGGAGTTATATATTTAATATTAGTTGCTGATAAGCCATTTTGATTTCTGGTTCAATGGACCCTCTATTTTTGGTTGAAACTTCCATCAAAACAGTCTGCTGTTACTTGAGACATTGCAAGTTGCAACCATACACCACAACACCATGTTCATCATCACCATCTCCATTTGAGTATCCATCAATTGTGATTGCTAATGAAGAATGACTCAAAATCGAGAAAGCTCCACAAAAGATTTATCTAGTTTCTACCACCGGTTTTTAACATGCACTGATTCCCTAGTCGGTTTCAAATTCTTGGCAAAAGCAAATACATGCGAGGTTTTGTAGTAAAACCTTCACAGTCAGTTGATAGATTGGACAAACTACCTCTTGCAATGTACACATACACACATATACGTATGCCCATGCATATTAATGAGAAAAATTGCAAACACGCACCCAAAAAAAAAAAAAACACGCACAAACACACACACACACACACTCATGCGTATATGTCTATGTTACCTAAATAGCCAATGATCATGGGGTTGTACCCATTCTCAACCACATTCATACAAGTATGAATCCACATAAGTATGTTACAAAGGGCGAAGAGGGACATTATCAAAGTGCTGCTCCTTTCGGTTTTAAGCACTTCCAATAAAATGCTTTTCTTCTTGAACTAACACGTTATTGATACACATATGTGCATGCTGGAAATTTTCAGTGAGTTAGGGCTGAGATCTAGGCCAAACTGTTGATTAGATGTACACCTGTTCGCTGATTGCAATATATTGATATTGGCATCATTTCATCTGTTTAGGTTCTAGTTTTCTAGATTTTAGTGGCTTCTAGTGGCCGTAGAGTCCTGACACATTCAATATTATACATACTTTTTCAGCTAAAATTTTCTTGCGACCAAGTGAACTTATCTATGCAGGTGTGGGATTTTCGGGCCTGTATGTCTAAACTTGGAAATAACGACTCTTTAGAAGACGAGTTTCCAAAAGTTCAGAAAGTTTACCTAAAGATGGGCATGGAAAATGTTGTGAAGGACTTGCCATCAATCTTGGATGATTCCTGGAGTTATAATGATCTATTGGTTAGTTTAGCTGGCTACAATTGCACTCTCAAAAATTTTTCCTTTCTATTAGTTGCATTTGACTCCCTGTTTCCTGTTGGTGTTTCAGGAAGTCGAGTCTCGGATAACCAGAGCCCTCCAACCTGTATTATTTTTGAATCCAGATCCATCCCTTGACAGATCCTGCAAAACATCATTCAGAAAGCAGGTATTATTGATTCAAGTGTTCAGGTCAGCTTCTTTTCCTGCATATGATTTGAAAAGGTATTTACTGTTGTGTCAGCATTCTCTATGCGCGCAGCTTGATTTAGGTCTATGTAACGGCAGATTAACAACAAAACAGAATGATGTATCAGAAATCAACCTCTGGCCAACTGGTATATCCCATGTAAGGGACTTCTCAATGAATAGTTGTTTGGATAGTTTACCGAGGCTTGCTGTCAATAGGTCATTCAGTTCTGATCAATCTGCAATCTCAATAAGCATGCCAAATTTGGAGCAGAATGATGTTATGGCACAAGTCTCTGGACATGCTTTACCAGTAACATCCAGAATGAACTGTAATTCAGTACGCCATTTCTCTTCTGATGCTCCCAAGAAGGATTCTCTCCATTCTGTGTTAGCACCTGATAAAACTATCAGAGATTCTGGAAATGGACTGAAAGATTTTGCTTCTCTTCCTGAAAAGAGGGATAGGTGCCAGTTGCAGTTCATGCAAGAACCGTACTCCAAAAGGCCCAAGCAAGATTCATCAGTTCCATATTTTTTTCGGAACCCTTTGGATCAAAGGATCTGCTTGTTAAAGAGAGAATTGCATGTGAATATTACTTCATCAGTAAAGCAGACAGGGACTAGAATCATGTTGCAGTCTGGAGTTGGTGATGTTATTGGCTATTCTCAATCTGAAATGGATGGCAAAACAGCAGACGGAGTTACTAAGCTAGAATCACAAAGGACTTTAGCGTACCAAGGAGGAAGAAAATGTATTGTTAAAGAGACGGTAAAAATCTTACCCAAAGCAGAAGGAGAGATTGATAAGGAAAACCATGATCTGGATTTTGGAACTGATAAATCAAATCAAGAACAACAAGTCTCGTTTATAAGTTCCCTACTTCCGCAGATGCATAGGAGTAGTGGCCCTTCAATTGAGAAGTGCACTGAGAAGGAAACTAACAAGGGCTGTGCTTCACGGAAAAGGAAGTCAAGTCATACATCCCTTGTTTCATCTGCGAGTAGAGTTCATTCTACTATGTCAAAGGCAGCTAAAAACTGTAGGATACCTACTCGAGCTTTGTATAGCACAAGTACAGATGTTATGAATCTTGGATGCTCCATAGATAAAGCTGCATCTGTACCTTCTGTCGCTGTTTTTTCAGGTGTGATCCATGCTGTAACGAGGGAGAACCAGATGTCACGGAGCACAAAGAAGGCACCAAAAACTCGTGGCAAAGTTGCATCTATGAGCAAGGACGACACTGGATCCCCGGTAACTGTTAGTAGCTGCGGCACTCAGTTATGTCCAAACAACTTCTCACTATCAGGATGTAGCGATCCTTTCATTCTTGAAAGGTTCTCAAAAATTATTAGGGCAGCTACAAGGTATGTTCATTCCTTTTATTATTATTATTCTTCATTTTCCTACGATATTAACCATGAAATGTTGCAAGACATGCTTATATAATCCATTTTCCATATATCTGTTTGGTTATGTTATGTCATATTTTGCCATCCTCATGCTTTATTACTGATCTTTTTAGGCATGGGCTGCGCAACAGAAAGAATACAATCAACGAGCATATAAAAAGTAAATCAACATTCCATCTCGCTCAGGCAGCATTGCTTTTACTCCCTGAAGATTCTGAAGAATGTAAACCGCTGATGGATAAAATGTGTATATCAAAATTTCTGATTGGTGGAAACAGGAATATCTGCAAGATTCGTACCATTACATTTGTGCGTTTCCTTGAGGGTAAGTTGTTCCTTCTTTTAAGAACCCATATGTGCTCACTTTTTGAATTTACTCATCAATTTGTTCATCCCAGGAAATAGTCATCGGCTTGCTGTTTCTGATTGTTGGAAACTATTCTTGTTTGAATCTGAGAAGCCTGAAGAACATTGGGTTGGTGCAGAAGTGGTCTTTGGAGAAGAAGACAGCATCCCTATCGCATTACTGCCTTCTCCTGTAAGTTCTCTTTCATTAATGTTATTTACTATAAGCATTGCCACTTGTAAACAATTGTTTTTCTCTTCATTAGAGTCTCTTCTTACCCACGAAACTATGTTTTTGCAGAGCCATGCAGATCTATTTGCTTCTCAGTTCATTTCGTTGGTATGTTTCGTATTCTTATCTTCAATTGCATGTAAAGGTCTTGTATGGTTTACCTATTCTGAAGTTATTTCGTGAAGTTACGCAACTTAATTCAATGGCTCCCGTGAAGTTCCAGAGTTTTTTTGGTCAAAACCGACCCAGTTTCAGCCATCTGGCTGAAACTGGGTCGGTTTTGACAAATAAGTTTCAAATAGGTTGAAATTTGCAATTATTTATCAAAATGGGTCTATTTTCAAAATTTGTCCTACCTAGAACTTTCTAACATCATATAGTATTTACTGTTTACAAGTATATGTCCATGGTTAATAAAAGGCGAGGTTTGATCCATATGAAGTTCTTGAAGAAGGATCTTAGCATGAAAACTTTTGGTTTTTGCTTCATGGTGCGTTCACCTGAAGTTGAGAAGGTTTGAAATTTTTACAATGTGCAAGTTATTAGGATGAGTGGATCTATATTCTATAAAGAGGTGAAAAAGTCAGATTTTACACTATTAGAATGCATTTTTCTTCCTTACACTGTAAATAGTTTTTAATTTGTGTAGATGGAACGTGAAGGATATAAATTAAAGAATGATCAAATTCAACCCACTTGCACCAGCTGTACGGATGCCTCTAGCAGTAATTCAGTGCATATCGATTCCCCTGATGATGCGAATGTTTCTTGCACTGCATTTAACCCTGTCCAGCCGCCCCTGAAACAAGTCTCTTATGGTACCAAAATCTCCATACCAAATCCTCCTCATCTATTGCCGCCTTCAAATGTACCCATCCAAAGAAGAGAGCCTTCTGCTTGTTCTAATTTGACCAGCTCAAAAGAGTTGAACATTGTTTCCCATCTAAGTTCTATGAACGAACATTACTCACATAATCAGAGTTCCATGGTGGCTGTCCAAGACAACTTGTCCTGTAATTCCCTCATGCAGCTAGGTGGTCAAATAACAAGCACTTCTAGAATTGTGCACCCCTTTCAGTTTCAGGAATATCAGCAGCAACAGAGTATTTTGCTGAATAAGATATGTAGTCTCGGAGCCTCTGGTAATGGCATTGGAATAGGAGAACATATCTCTGGTATAACTGCGCCTCAGATAGGTGATAATCTTCCGCAAACAACTGCATTTGGTCACTCTGGTGTGAGTAATATCTATGGAGAAAATTCCCAGGTTCAAGCAACCTTAAGGGCAAAGCCAATACAGACAGACATGGGATTAATGGAGGGTATACCTGTTAGTACCTTAGCTGATGGTACTGTTAAGACAAAAAGAACTGGGTCTTTGCTGGACCAGCTTCAAGAAAACAGCTTTTTTTATCAGTGCCTTGGCGCAAACATCTTTTGGACAGGTTCTTCTAATGTACCATTCAAGCACATGAACTACGTGAACCCAAAGCAGATGCTTACAAAAGAAGAGAAAAATATGTGTCACCCTTTACGTTGGAAGCAATCGGACCAATTCAGCTCGCCTCTGCAATATGGTTCTCCTCAAATGACTCAGTTGAGACCAGAGAGTCCAAGAGAACCGAGTTCAGGATCAGCTCCACATCAGGAGATTACTGGTATTGTTAGCAAATCTAGCCCGCAACTTGGCTCTTGAACTGGATCCCTATGGTGAGAGCACACTAGTGCATCCAAGTAGTTACCTTGATATTGGTAATGGAGGCGATACTCTTTCAAGGGACGATGGGATTTGTCTTGCCAGAAATCTTTTTGATGCTTGTGCTATCGATAGTTGAAGCTACAACTATTTTGTGAAGGAATTTTGGTGATCATAGCTTGTTATGGGAGTGGAACGAGAGGAGAGTTATTTTTGTACTGTTGCTCCGTTATCTAGATGTAGATTTTATGATGAAAGCATAAAGTGAGATGCATAGGCAATATTGAGATTCCTTTTACTGCATAGTTAGATGACTTCTTTTCTAAGCTGTTATCTTAATGTCCTTTTTTTTTTTGGTAAATGAAAAATTATATTCATCTCCAAAAATAAGAATTTAGTACATCAAGAATCTCTACTCAACAGTGAGATATCAAAAA
>BQKN01066895.1:266671-281154 GCA_022839385.1 Asparagus kiusianus
TATACTTGCACAATGGATAAAAAGCATAATTTTTGTGGAGAAATCTCAAATCAAGTAGACGGCTAGTCAAATACTTCTTGAAAAATTTAAGAAAAACATTTTGTCTCATGTATCAATTGATCAGTGAAGAAAAAATTGCGATAAGGGATAGAATGATTATGAAAGCCTACTGAATGGCAAGCCTCATAATTGAAACACCATTTTAGATTATCAAAATGGGGATTGTAATGACGACATTAAAACTAAAAGGATGGAATAGCATTTCATGCCTGTCTAGTATTTAACTTAGAGTGCAAATTTTAGTATATTTCAGGAGAAGTATAAGATTTTTTTTTCTTTTGTGAGTGTATAGTATCTAAAATGTATATATGAGGAAGTATACCCTGAACTCATCAGAATGTCTCTTGCAGTAGAGTGCATTTAGGATATGTTAGAAGATGTATTCAATGTATTTTTTTAGTGTATAGTATCTAAAATGTATGTACGAGGAAATACCCTGCACTGATCAGAATGTCTTTTGCAGTGCAGGTGTAGTATGATTTCATATTGCTTCATTTTTTTTGACTTTTCACAGGTCCTATACATTCTGTGACCTATAGACTCAGTTCATGTCGCCTATATATACATAGATGCATCAATGCGTTCTCTTGCAATTGGTAAATTTCTTACCCAGGCAGATAACTGTCGAGGTTTCTGCCCTTCCAAAATTTTACTTAAATTGCTTGGTTTCTATGGTTACTACTGTCGGGCAGCCGTACCCGTACCTGACTGGTACTCATACCGAAACTTGTTGGACACTTTTTGAATACATGCATATGTTTAATCAGGCGTATGCTCTATATAAAATACTCCTTATACACTTCTTGGACATATATATCCTACACTTCACATCTATTTCTTATACATTGATCTTATGTAAATGAAAAAAATATTGATCTTACGCAAATTTTTAATTTTAATACATATAAATATCTAACATACAAATATATAGCAGTGTCCCTGTACCCTTCACAAATTTGCCATGTCTTGTACCCGTATCACTACCCGTACTCGTACCCATGCAATTTAGCTTGGTGTGCATATTTTTACTTCGTTTAACTGATGGATACGGCTTGGTGCAGCCCATTTGTCAACAGGAAATCTTTTTAATAGTATTTAACATTTCCTAGTACCTGATAATTTAAAGTTGTTCTTGTTTAATAATATCATTAGGCATTAGGCCTTCATGTACATTGACAAGGATATTCTGTTAATTACCTACAGTATTTCTAGCTTGCTTCAGTTTTATGTCTATCTACAGAATAGTGACTTCTGAATTTTATGTTCTTTTGGCTAGATGACCATGCTTGTATACCTTCGCAGACTCAACAGCCAATATGAAGAGTCATCAAGATTTTCCTTTCAGTAAAATCTGTAACTTGGATCAGAACTCTGCTTGCTTTCTGCTCACAATATCTCAAGGATAAAACTTGTGGCATTTATGTCTGTTTTCTTTATTCCAACTCATCAAACAGGTAGGAGATCTTGAAGCCTTACCTATGTTGATTCGTTGATTCCTTCACTTAGGACATACATGGTTCCATACATTGAATGTAAATGATTCTGAAAAAGCAGTTATTGAATTGTCACATTATTTTACATCAACCCCTCTTTTTTTTCTTTTGTAATAAATGAGGAAGCCTAGATTTCAAATCAGTTTGTATGGGTTTGTCATCACTTGATAGACTCTGGAATCATTCCATGCTTATGTATTATGATTGGCGTATAACATGCAGATTATCCTACTAATGTTCTGATAAAATATGTTCATGTTTTGTTCTTAGCATCTCTTTTCTTTTTTCCTTCTTTTTTTTCACCCCTGATTTGGCCTAACTTATTCCTTTTTTTAATAGCTAACAGACAGATCATTGTGGATGGTTGGTAACCTCCAAATTCAGCGGTTCAAAGATCTCTAGGTAACCAACCTTCAATATTCTGTATGTTCATGTTGTTTAATTCTTCAGCTTAACCTCCACTTGCAGATTTTCACCTTTCAACTGTTTTTTCTATCAGTGAAAGCTTCCAGCTCAGAGGATTACGAGTCCACATTTCAAGTTGCAGAGATGTTCTCATGATTATTAGCACGATATTTGGAACTATAAAGAAACCTTACAGCGTCAGAAAATGCGTGATGCTGGATGCGATCAACTTGCACTTTTTCTGCTTCCTACTAACCACATGAAGCAAACGGGCTAAATCTGTGATGTAGCTTAAATCTGGTGCAAGGATCAGACATGCAGACTTAAGCTCTAGATTCGATCAATTAGTGCTTTGTACTGCTGTAATTAGCTGAGGATTCAAAAGGTCACATGGATCTGGTACTGTCTGCAAATTCTGAAAGATATTGTACATTTGCAAGGGTCAAGATTTGATAAACTGTACAAAATCATGTACTTGATAACTGAAATCGCAATTAATCGCAGGATCTTTACAGTAATCTTTAAAAGGGTTCTGTTCTTTTATTGACTTCTGCATATTGCTGTTTGGTTTGTATATTTTTATCGAATGACGAGAGAATGTATAGCCCAAAAGAGGCTGATACCTAATGAAGCATGTGCTAAGAGTTCTAAGTGCATCTTCTTGAGGAGTCTCACCAAATCTCTAGAGGTCTTTATAGGCATAAAAACTAGTTCGTGAGTCTCATCATCCATGTGATGGCAGTTTTTTTATTGCCACCTTTGAATGACCACATGACACTTTTGATTCCTTGTTCCCAACTTCCTGCTCTTTCGAACCTCTGACTCTATCATTAGTTTCCGACTCCTAACCTAATCCAAGTTTAAAAATACTTTAATAGTTTGAATTTTTCATTTTTAAATGGGTTAATTTTTGTACTGTAATTAACATATAAATGCTGGTGATGGTATTGTTTTGATTTCAGAGCATCACTGAAACGCGATTTTTCGTTGCAAATCAGCCTCTTTACTATATTACGCATGAAAATAAAAAGTTAAATTCGTACTTTAAAGTATTAGCTACAATACACAATAGTTGATAATATCCTATCATTTTTTAAAATAAAACATGGATAAAAAGATTAATATCCGCACAATATTTGCGCTCTTACCGTTATTTGCTAGAGAAGAATACAAATATAGTAGTACTAGTACCCATTTTATGTCCATCATGTTTTGCACTAACAATGGCATTACAAGATTTAATAAACTTATTAAAAAAATAATTAATTTAAGAAGAATTAAGAAAGAAGGAAAGTTGGTGAAGGGAGAGAAATAATAGGGAGGAAGAGAAATGACCAGATTATAACGTCCACTGATTGTAGTATCTATCAGCTTGCCTGGCCAACATGGTCCAACTCCTCCTTTGTCTCCTCCACAACCCAAATCCAAACCCCCCACGTCAACTTACCCTTTAAAAGAAAAAGACAATATCAATATCATATATAAACTTCAAAGTCATAAACTAAATAATGCACAATAAGTATCAATATACAAACAATGGTAAATTTCACAAAAAAACCCCTAAACATTGATGTGTTTTGCGCAAAAACCTCATTAAGTTTATAAATTAGATAGAACTCCCTAGACTTGTGTTAATAAAATTGTCACGACTATCGGGAGTTAGTTTAAGTTGTCAACGTAATACGTAGTTAACATGTTCTTGAAAATTTTACTCTCATATATTTTTTTTTTCATTTTACGGAGAGTTTTTCTGTTTAGAGTTTATGACGATTTCCAATAGTTCATGAGGGTTGTATAATTCAAAAAGTTCAGAGAGACTTTTTTTTTAATTTATAAAGTTTATGAGAGCTCTATGCAAGACATGCAAAGTTTAGGGGGTTTCGTAAACTTTACCAAATGAATAATTGAACCACCCATAATGCTCCTTATACATGCATAGAGAGAGAGGTATGTTTGCCTCATGGACCTACTAAGAGAGACGTATAAAGACATGGCCAGAGTCATGCATTAAAGGACAACAAGTATATAAACCCCTCCAGTCTTCTCACCTCAACAAAGCACAGAAAACCCATCTCTCATTGTAAGGATTCTTATCCAAGAGAGAGAAAATGAGGAGCGATTCAAAAGTCTCAGAGAAGGCAAAGCTCTTCATAGCTGTTCTAGCTCTACAATGTTGCTATGCAGGGTTCCACATAGTCTCAAGAGCTGCACTTAACATGGGTGTTAGCAAAATTGTGTTCCCTGTGTATAGAAATGTCATTGCTCTTGCATTATTGGCCCCCTTTGCTTATTTTATAGAAAAGTAAGCTTTTTTTGAAATTATATCCAAAGTATATAGCTGAAAATCTCTGTCTCTATATTTATTTTTGGTTGATTAATTTCAGGAAGGATAGGCCACCTCTTACCTTTTCTTTGCTGGTTCAATTCTTTCTTCTTGCATTATGTGGGTAAGTAACAACTAAGCAATATAATATGGCAATTTAATCCCTATTTTGCAAACTTAACCCCAATTTTGTTTTTTTAAGCTCAGGATAACTGCTAATCAAGGATTCTATCTGTTGGGTTTGTATTACCTCTCTCCAACATATGCATCTGCTATACAAAACTCAGTACCAGCCATCACTTTTGCCATGGCAGCAGCCCTAAGGTTTACCTAAAAAAAAAATGCAAATATCTTGATATATATCTTTAATAATCATGATTAATCACAATTGTATGAGTATCTCAGGCTTGAGCAGGTGAATATAAAGAAGAGGTTTGGGTTGGCAAAGGTGGTGGGTACTGTGGGAAGTATTGCAGGAGCCACTGTTATCACTCTATACAAGGGTCCTCCTCTCTTGAGCCATGAACCACACTTAACATTGGGAGCAATCACTTCTTCAAGCCAAATCCTTAATTGGACCCTTGGTTGTATATACATCCTTGGAAATTGCCTAGCTTGGTCTGGTTGGATGGTTCTTCAGGTGATTTTTATATAATGCATTAATTAGGAGCAAACATGATGAAGAGCATTGATTAAAAACAACAACAAAGCCCTTTATCCCAATTTTTTTGAGAACCACGGCGTAAGTCATATTCTTCCATTCAGTTCTATTAAGGACTATCTCCTCCATTAAAACAGTTAAAAAGCTATGTTAGGCATTGATATAATAGAACAAATTTTGTGAACAGAGCTGAACAGAGAAAAATGATGCACATACCCCACGTCCAAGATTGAGATAAAAACCTTGCTATTGCTATACATGCTTGGCAATTTGATATACTACACGAGTATTTAAAAAAAGTGTGCGACAACAGAGGATATATATGGTAAAGCAGTAAAAAGAGGATGTACTCGTTATTGGTATGATAAGAGATGTCCCTTCGTAGAAAAGAATGAAGAAAAAAGATTCATACATCAAAAATCTTTTTGTTGTAATCATATTAGTACTATCACTGCAAAAACTTAAGCATAAGCAAGTCGTATTAGGGGCAATGAGAGGCAAGATAGATAACAAATGGTCAAAATGTGAAATATAATAATCCTTTTTTTCCCGCGCTTATGTAGTCATCTATAAAAAAAATTTCCCTTTCATATGGAAGTTGGTTTATGGTCCTAAATCAATGAATCGTGTGAGCAGGTCCCAGTGCTAAAGCAGTATCCAGCAAGGCTATCAGTCACCACATTCACCTGCTTCTTTGGGCTGATCCAGTTCTTGGTCATAGCAGCCTTCACTGAAACTGACATTGACAAATGGAAACTCCATTCTGGAGGAGAGCTCTGCACCATCCTTTATGCTGTAACTCCACAAACCCATCATTATCATCAAAATTCCTTTTTTGTTAATATTAATTTGCAAAAGAAAAAAAAATCCTCTTAAGGTTTCAGAAGTCACAGTTTGATCCCTTTTTATTGGGTTAATCGCGGATAGACCCCATGTACTGTTGCCAAAACTGAACTCACTACTGCTGTAGTTCTATTGTTGCAGATAGCCCCCCTGACTGAAATTATTTTGACCCTTCTCAAAGGGGTCTATATGCAATAACATTTTCACTCAGGAGGTCTATCTGCAACAATACAACTCTTCTAGGGGTAGTAAGTTCAATTCGATGACAATATAGGGGATCTATCCGCAATTAACCTTTTTTAGTTTCTACAAAGTTAACACGGATGCCAAAGCTGTGGTCATGAAAGTTATCCGTATAGCCTCGCGTAAACATGAATATAATTATTTGTGATTCTGGCAAAAGATTTGGTGTTTTTACCTTTAATTTTTTATGGTGTTATTTCGACATGCTCATGATTTCTATATGCAGGGCCTTGTGGCATCAGGCATCTCCTTCTCCCTTCAAATTTGGTGCATTGACAGAGGAGGTCCCCTTTTTGTTGCCGTCTTCCAACCAGTTCAGACAGTTGCAGTGGCCATCATGGCATCCATTATACTTGGTGACCAGTTGTACTCTGGAGGGTAAGAATATAAAAAGGAAAATATTCAAGAATATTAAAAAGTTAGACAAAGATAGGTTAAGAATTTAACAAATACAGGTTAAGGATCAGAAAAATTAATGCATCAGAAAAAATTCTTTGCTTTTATTTCTAGTCATACACCATTTAGGAGAAGTGATAAGATTATAACTTGGGGCTCAAGAGAACTTGATGGGAAGCAGTGAAGAAGAATATGACAATAATTAACTTAGTGGAGGAGATGGCTCTCAACTGGACTGAATTGAAGATTAGGATTCATGCAGATGACCCTAGGAATTTGGGATAAAGTCTTTGTTATTGTTGTCGTCATCCTTTATATCTTCAAGTCCTTTTTGTTGATTAGTTTCCTTATTTCACTTTCATTTTCAGGGTCATTGGGTCTATCCTGATCATGGCTGGTCTCTACTCTGTATTATGGGGTAAAAGTGAAGAGAAGAAAGCAAGAAGCCAAGAGACTAACCAAGACCTAACGACTCACCTCCTTGACCAAGAAAACTCACACAAAGATGATACTGCAGTTTCTGACATCCCATGAGAGAACCACTCTCCTCTTTAGATGTCTAAAAGTTGTCTATATCTCTGATGGCAAATCCATCATGAAGTGGTGTGTTAAGTTGTGGATATATTAAAATGCGTATGGTATTGATAGTCTTTAGGGTTCGAACATTCTTGGAGTTAGTGTTTGGACTCAATAGAAACCGATGTGTATACTTATTTTAAAAGGGAAAGATGCGTCTGCCAGCTTTTAGCACTCATCTACGATATGTAAAATAAACCTTTCGAGATGCCACAATTTGCATTTTGGTGTTGTATCCACTTGCTTAACTTACATTCGCAATTAAAATAAAAGTTATTCCCATGTCACATAATAAAGGTTCTCTCCTTAGCTATTAGTATTAAGTGTTCCCATGTCTTTAACAGCTAACCATTGCGTGCCTACTGCATTCACTAATATCCATCAAAAGATGTCATTTTTTTATCACCTAATTAGTAGAAAGAGAGATATGTCCATAAAGGACTGAAGCAGAAAAAAAGTGATACAAGTACAGAAATTTTGCCGAACAAATTGAAAAATTGTAATTTCATATTTCCAACATTTACACATTTAATCTTACTTGTATGGTAAGATTTTCATGGAAATCCTGGTGCACCAAGAATATTAGTTTTTTTGTCCCACACATCCAAAAATCTGGTTCATTAGCTTCTCAGTCCTATTAACAAACTGGACCAAGTCCTGGATAATTACAGGCAAATAATTAGCATCAAGAGTTTACTAAGCAACAAGCCAACTTAAAATCGTTAGTGTTGTCAAGATCAAAGCACTGACCTGACAATTATAGCCACTGACCTGCTGGAAGACAAAATCAGCTTACATCTCAACCACCCGCAGCCTGAAGAAACCTAAATGCAAAGAGTTCAAGTGTTGAACCGTCACTCTTTCCCTGAAAAAGACTTGTATTTGATAAGCAACTGCCAGTGGCCCTAAATAGAGAAGATCTTTGACCCTCAGTGGTAAACTATTGTAAATAATTTCTCATATTAGACCCTAAATTCTAACCCTATTTTTATATTAGGCCCCCAAATCTTCATATTTGAAATTTAATAGCCCCAAATCAATTAATTTGTTTTAAGTAGCACTCCCATTTTAAAGAACTTAATGAATTTGGGGGCGTGAACTACAAATACGAATATTTGGGGGGCTAATATTAAAATAGAACATAATTTAGGGTCTAGTATGAGAAAACTCAGTAGTATGAGAAAACTCAGTAGTAAATTCAGTAGTGTATAGGAACCCAAGGAGTAGACATACACTACATTTGAAGGGAGTAGAAGCACTAAAACTTAAGGTGCTAACCTTATTAAAAGATGTTCCATGTTTCTAAATGAGGTAACTAACCATAAAAATATCAAATGTAAGAGCCACATATAACAGAGATCTTCTTAATAGATGCATGAAGGCTAAAGAGGTGAACATATTTAATGCAAGTGACACCATAGCCTAAACCAAAAGCAGCCTTGTCTCCAGAAACCAAATTTATCATGAAAACTCTCATAATCAATACTAAATACTTCCCACAAAACCCCTGCCTTCTGATAGGTAACACATAATGAGGAAAAAGAAATTGAATTAGTCTTTTCTTTTGAAAAAGGTTTTTTTATTGTTTTGTGGTGAGGGGTTCGGCCCCCCCCGGTCCACTTGGTTGTCAGATGCCCCAGCAATAAATGTAGAAGGTGAGCTCATGCATGTCAACAAACATCGACATCGTCTAATATGAATTCAGATATCCAAATAAGAACATAAAGTCAACTAGAAAACTTTAGTGCATCAATTAATATGCCCGCAAATGTAAGATTAAGGGCTGTTTGGTTGCCCAAAAACCCAAAGAAAACTATTATGGGAAATCTATTTCCTATAATGCTTTCTTCACCTTCCTAGAGGATGATGTGACCTATACTTAGGAAACCCGTTTCATGGGTTTCTTTTAGGAAATGAGAGGAAACATTTTTTTGGTTTCCTCCCATATTTTTTTCCCTTAGTTTCTAAGAAACCAACCAAACACGCCCCTAGCAAAATTCTTCTTCTGAAACCAAAGTTCTCAGAAACAGCCCTGGTAGGATTCAAATAAATATTTTCTTCATTAATGCCCCCTGTCTCTACCAACTCTTCAACCCTCAACATAATAGCTACCCAAGGACCTCATCTAACAGCAATCCATCGGTATGACTCTAAATGACACAGGACGGTACAGACAGTTGTACCCGAGATAGTATTTGCCAGCCAGTAATACACTCCTACCATTTAATCCCATTTTGTGGATGACAACCATCCAAAATGGAGTACAAAATTAAAATAGTTTAAAGCAATGAAGCACAAGTGGAAAAAGTTGTGGATAACATATTTCCATATATAGATGTTGTCTAATTTGAGTGTTGCAGAACTTAGACACCTGTTGAAATATACTAGATTTCGAGTGTACAAGGCAGTATGGATTCAGATTCAGTAGGGACCGATAAAATAACTATTTGAAGTGGGGAACGTGACATCATATTTCCCTACAATGAGCTCCATCGGCTTCTCCTCCACAGAAACAAGCAGATTAGATTTACTTGCTACACAAGTGGTCCAGTAAGAGAAATTCCAAATCGAGATTGTCGTGTTCTATCAAAAGAGAAACCAGTTTTTTGCTACAAGTGTTGGAAGATAGATACCAAACTATGCTCATCCTTGGATGTTCACACCTCCAAGGACCAGAAAGCTATAAGAAGAGGAGTTTATGATTACAGATGGATTAGAGGGTCCAGGATAATGAGCATTGAGCAGAATTCCACTAACATTTTGGACCTAATAAATAGATTCGTTAATGGCACTTAGGACTTTTGGTTTTCCTATAGTTGCTCGGCAGTTTTTCTAATCATGTTCCATTCTTTGTATTGTTGACAACATCAACTTTTTCTTTTTTGTGGGGAGAAAATCTAGGTTTTCAGATATAACTACAGGAAGGAGTGATGAACCTATAGAATTGGGAACAACGGCGAAGAAGTTCAGGCAAAAAGACGAATGACAATTTTTGAATGCTGCACGGTCGACTGCGAGTGGCGCGGCGGTCGACCGCGAACGTGCACAGCACAGGAAAAAATCTCTGGACTTTTGGCGGACAACCGCGTCGACTTGTGCGTCGGTCGACCGCGAGACACTGTAATTGGTTTTTGGGTTTGTCGTTTGCTACGGTCGACCGCGATGGGTTCGGCGGTTGACCGCGGGTCGGGTCTGAGCCTGAGCTTGGTTTCCTATTCTGTTTGGGATTGTTGTGCTATAAATACAAACACACATTTTAGGGTTTCTTTGACTTTGATTGGTGATTGTTTTGGGGATATTGGAGCACAGAAAAGTAAGATCTTTTTGAGCTATTGGTTAGGGTTTTTGTTTGAGAGATTAAGAGCTTTTTTGGTGAGATTAGTTAGTTTGTTTTGAGTGATTTATAATCTCAGTTTGTACTCTCCTTCTCTATAGTGAAAACTCATCCCCTTTCTTGTCCCGTGGACGTAAGCAACTTGCCGAACCACATTAAAATTAGTTGTTTGTGTTTTGTGTCGTTATATTGCATTGTTTGGCCTTCTCTCGACGTTTGGTTTGGTTCCTTGAAGCACATCGGTTTGGTTTTGTGGCTTTCGTGCGCACAAGTGGTATCAGAGCCCAGGCTATGCTTGAGGATTGGTGGAGGAGTAGATCGCACTGGAAGCTCGTCTAGGGTTTCAGTTGGTGACAAAGGTGGGATTTTTACTATTGTGGATCTTGTCTTTCGTCGTGTGGGGGTGAGATCTTTTGGAGGCTCTTGTTAGTGTTTCAGTTGGAGGTAAAAATCTACCTTTCTCGTAGTTTGGATCTATTTTCTTTTAGTTTGTTCCGCATTGATTTGTTGGTGCTTTGAGGAAGATGACTGAGAAAGAAGGACTTGAGTTAAGATATTCGATTGTTGATACGATGCATGGATTGTTGAGGAGTGTTTTGACCTGCAGATTGAAGTTCTATGAGCATATTGGTATGAGCAAGAAGATCAAGGTAGAGTTTGACACTTCTATCCATCGATCGAGGGGTCTTTTAGATGGTGTTCATTTAGGCATTTGGGGACCTTCCAAGGTATCATTAGGAGGTAATCGGTATTTGATTTCCGTAGTTGGGGACTGTTATAGACATTAGTGGGTTGCAACCAAGTCCCATTGGTGTGAAGTTCTAGAAGTCAAACAACAAATAGAGGAAGTATATTGACAGAAAGGTAGCCCGTCGTTTTGTTTTTGGTAGGGGTTCTTTCTTGCGTTTATGCCGAGATCACGACAGTTTGAGACACTTCATTGGAGAGGAAACATTGGGGCGACGAGATGAGATGTCAATTTTGATGGATCGTTCCTTACTGGAGGAGGATTGACGTTTGATATCGAGCATTTTTGATATTCGGGCTTCGACATATTTAGGTCATCTTAGTCATAGGTTACCGACTGCTACGTTTGGAGATTTTGGATCTGGTGGAGTTGCTTTAAATTTTGGGTTACGTCGGATATTTGGTCGCCCAGCATATGATCGCATCGAGGATGTGAGATTTGATCGGAGTGCATATTTAGGATTCAGAGGCGTGTTTGATTATCACGTATTGACTTCTGATTTTGTTCTGAGCAGGTATGTCACATTTGACTCTCGACAGGTGGAGAGTATTGATCAGATCGTTAGGATATCGCAACGGGTGGAGGGTGATGCTACTCTACGTTGGGTGAAGATTACTCCACATACTCCAGATCATACTGCATCATTTGGGATTCCAGTTGATGTGACACAGATTAAGGATCATTTGGATTTAGATGCAGATGATGAGTTAGTTGATTCGAGTGTAGTTGATGGACATAGTTTGGATTTGGTCATGACCGTTGGTTCACCTCAGGTGGAGGTGTTTAGTTTGTTTCACTTTAGGGCTATTGGAAAAGCTATCAGCCGCAGAATTATTACTGAAGAGTTTAGAATTCTTCTATTGGATTGAGGACCTTTGGAGGTCATTTGAGTGAACTACGTGAATGTTTGATTCTTTGGGCAAGAGGATACGTAGCCAGTCATTTTATGATGCAGCCGGTTTGGTGAGTTGATACCGACATTTGGAGAGTGATCGCATTCTCATTTGGGTCTTGACTTGTTGTGGATTGAGTCCGTTGTAAATTGTTTCACTTCGTCCTGGACACAACAAGTGAGACATTGAATTTGGTTGGTGTCGGCTCAGTTTTGAAAAAACTTCACCGAGGTGGAGAATTGTAGATTTAGGAACAACGACGAAGAAGTTCAGGCAAAAAGACGAAGGATAGTTTTTGGATGCTACACGGTCGACCGCGAGTGGCGCGGCGGTCAACCGCGAACGTGCACAGCACAGGAAAAAGTCTCTGGACTTTTGGCGGTCGACCACGTCGACTGGCGTAGCGGTCGACCGTGGGTCGGGTCTGAGTCTGGGCTTGGTTTCCTGTTCTGTTTGGGATTGATGTTTGCTATAAATACAAATACACGTTTTAGGATTTCTTTGGCTTTGATTGGTGATAGTTTTGGGGATATTAGAGCACAGAAAAGAGAGATCTTTTTGAGCTATTGGTTAGGGTTTTTGTTTGAGAGATTGAGAGCTTTGTTGGTGAGATTAGTTGGTTTGTTTTGAATGATTTGTAATCTCAGTTTGTACTCTTATTCTCTATAGTGAAAACTCATCCTCTTTCTTGCCCCGTGGACGTAGGTAACTTGCCGAACCACGTTAAAAGTAGTTGTTTGTGTTTTGTGCCATTATATTGCATTGTTTGGCCTTATCTCGGTGTTTGGTTTGGTTTTTCGAAGCACATCGGTTTGGTTTTGTGGCTTCCGTGCGCACAACAGAGCCCCTATGTGAATGTTTGTCTATGGCTCTACCAAAATATTCTCAATAGCATGTAAATCCAACTTTCTTCCTATACTTGCAAAAGGCATAGAGAATGTAATCATTCTCTCAAAATCTCAAATTCCCACTCTTTGTTATGGTTAATCCTCTTAATTCTCAGCCCTGAATAGTACAATACTGAAGCCTAGATATGTAACTGTTCTCTTATGTTCAGGTACAAATTTTTTGTAATGAGAGTGAAGTCACCATGTTCATACTACAGACGAAGAGATGAATGACATTCATTAAATACGAGAAGAGTCATTTACAGAACCAAATAAATCCTCAAGACAACAAACTGCTTCATTGAGACATTTATCATCAAACCCCACATTTCGCTTTTCACTTAAAACCCCATACTTCAGTGTTTCATGACGACACAACACCATAATGCCCCAAGGGCCCTCATTTAGCATACATGCGTGTGAACTTTATGAACTGGGGCAGGTACAGGTGTATTCAAGCATGTACTTGCCAGCCCATAGCAATTAGAAATTTAAATTGTTTGCCTCAATGATTATGCATGAAAGTTTCAGAATATCAGAGAGGATATCAAGTTGGATATACCTAACATAGAACGATGGAGAGATGGGAATGCATTGAGCATGACATGGGCTGATTAAGACTACACAGTGCGCATGCTAGGTAATTATCCAGTGATTTGGTCGTGTCATAACCTCTGATCATCACTATTGAGGATAGTCTTTGAAAGGCTCTTCCACTATTTCTTTGGAGTCTAATAGCATGAAACACCATCATCGTCATCATCATCATCACCACCACCACCACCAACGAAGTGACACTAGGAGAACTTTTAAGAGACCACCAATGCAAAGTTCAATGCTTTGAATTGACAATATCCTCCATGTAGTAAGACGAGATTCGCCGGCTCAGAAGTATCTTAATACAGTAAAATGAGAGATTCTAAGATGGTAAGGACACACATTAGCATTTAAGAAAACAGTGTCAATCTATAATACTGTCATATAAAGAAACTCCAATAAGTATGCAGATTATGAAAGCATTTTGCAAATTGAATGTATAGGAGCATGTAATGTGAGGGTTAGGGTTTGATGGTCAAAGAGGATTTTTGTTAGGGGATATTAGTGTGACCGGACCCAAAAGATCATTAAGCAGCTAGAGTCGGTTTGAAAGGACATCAGATAATGTTATATGCATTCTAGATTTCAGGAGGTGAGTGACTTCAGAACTACAGCATACCACCAGACAATTAAAACGTACCAAGTAAAGTTTAAGAAGATTGATCAGGTTTAAAATTTTCTAACAATAACAAATCTGCCAAAGAACTACATATCTTTTGCGAACTTGCATACAAAGGACCGATGTCTCGAACTCTCCTTGAAATAAAACTCCTTCAATCTCAAAGATGCCTCAAAAAGAGGGTTGCCTTCAAACACTTAACTCTAAGTTTGCTACCCTGCATCAACAAAAAGTGCAGATGTTAGCAAATCGTATAGTGTTTGAACCATCAACAATGCCCAATGACCAATATGATGAGAAATGATGTTAGCATGACAATATGAAGTTTGTGGAAGTCATTGAGAAATACAGCATCAAATGTTCAAAAGGGCATATCCTGTTGAACTACTCATATACATACAAACT
>BQKN01066895.1:287014-305166 GCA_022839385.1 Asparagus kiusianus
TATATATATATATATGAGAGTCAATAGCCCAATGATCCTAGAGCGAGACTGCGTGTGCTATATAATATATTTATATGCGTGTAGACACACGTGCGTGCACGCACGTAATCATGCACATAGACATATTTATATATGACTTGTTCGGCAATCAATTGGCTGATGATCCTCGAATGACAATACCTATACAGATAGAGTAGTTAAAATCCACCAAATTTTGCAGAACAAGCTACAAAGAGGGGTGGTGAGGTCAACATACTCCCATGTGTCTATCAGATTGACCTCAACAATAGTCCAGTTCTTGGCAGTTCATTTAGCTAGCAGCTCATTACTAAATGGATATAGGCTATAGCTGGCAGCCATTTTACCAGACAAGTTATCAAGAGATGAAAGATGGGTAACTCATTCAGCGAAATGAGTTGCACCTCATACCCAAGCCCCCCACCCCCACCCCCCCACCCCCGGAAGAGCGGCGTCTAGGGGGGGGGGGCCCAAAAAAAAGAAAAAAGGAAAAGAAAAGAATAACACACCCCGACACCCACATAAAGTAATATGGCTGTTTATATGATAGTAACTAAATACGGATGCTCCTCACAAGGCAAGCTCCCATTTAAGAGATAATTAATGACAAAACTCTATATGAAGCAAGTTCACATAGAGGTTTGGCAAATAATTATTACATAACTGGTTGACAGGAAAGGAAAATGTAAACTATAAATAATTACTGATAATTCCTGATGAGCTCTCCAAAATAGAAGGTGTACAAATTAGTTGCAGAAGAAAAACATAAACTATAACTATCACTAGTGACCATTAAAAGTTGTATGTAAACCTTAATCTATGCCTTTTTTCATCAAAAACTGATAAAATAAACTACCAGCATCCAGTGTGGAATATTGCTTACTTTACTGCTAAAGACTTTTTTTACGCTATTACTTCCATTTTGGCCATTTATTTAATGTATTAAAATAAAAAAGTTACAATAGAAACAGAAAGATACATTAAATAAGTAGGACAGTTATCGCAAGTTCAGATTGGAGCTCTATCCAATCTGAACCATTCTTATTTTAATAATCAGTATAAGCTGGCTGCACTAATTAGCCAAAAGATACGTCTTATATATAACAGAAAAGGCCAATGCATATTCCCTGCTTATGGTGAGGGAAAGAGCAATTGGTATCTGAAACTTCCCCTTATGTGTTTATTATGAGTGAATCTCATCTATTCAACAGAGTAAAGCCAAATAAATTAGATAATCTAAAAAAAATGCATGGGGTAACACTTCAATGGGTACCTCAAGGGATGCAGTTAGAAATGAGGCCTAACAAACTTTCTCAACAAATTCATCAACCCGCCACAGTCTTTCATAACCAAAAATTGTTTAAAATAGAAAATTCATGAAGCAGCTGCCATGTAGCGTAGGTATTGGAGTTTTAACTGAAACTATGATAAACAATTATAAAACAAGCAAAAAGGGATTGGAGCCTGAAAATGGTACCATTCATGAAAGATGCATGGAAGAGTTCCTAGACGACAAATAAAATCATGATAGAGTCACCCAATCACTTTTCACAGATTGAACATGTAGCAAAATCTGCTTGCCTAAGCTTCAGTATGCTGACCAACGTATGCATGTACTAACTCAAAACAGAAAGCATAAAGATAGGCTAAGAATGCCATATGCCAGTATTTTTTAGTTATGACTTTCGATTTATTCCAGCAGACTCCAATAATCACTCTTCAATTTCACCACTTGACAATCCACTAAGAAAAACTATAAGGCAACAGAAATCATGAACATGCAATATACAAACCAACATCATACAGAATGGGCATATTAAAAAAATCCTCGAGGTTGATAAACTGAATAATGGAAAACTATCAAAATTACATCAAATATCTCGCAAGAAAATCATGAAATGGGAGACTATATATGGAAATGCAGCTCAAATAATTTGCTATTCATAGGTAATAATCAAATGGAAAAAGGTACTGGATCATATGCATCAACTTAATATGCAAATCAACAAAAGAATTTCTAAAACAAAAGAAAAAGTCTTTACAATGTAACCCACTCAAAATTTTGAAATAATCAACTTCTAAAGGGGGAAAACATAAGTAAACGGATTTTTTTGGAATCAAACCCAAGAGGGAGCCATATTGGAACCTCCCAACCGTCCGGGTCACTCGAGGTGAGTTAAACAAATTAACAGTACATTGAGAATGCATTCTTCACCAATATTTCAAATAAAAACATTTGAACCAACTGGGCTTCTCGTAGAATGAGAGGTCATTGGTTACCTTGGTAAGAAGCTTAACAACTTCTTGGGCTGAGATTCTAAGTGAGGCAGAGCACACAACAAGAGTCAAAGACATTGTATATATTATGATTCACTGAAAATTATCTAATTATCAAATACGGTTCAACTTACTAAAGTTCGAGGGGGGGAGGGGGGGGGGACCCTGCAAAGTACAGAAAGATGCATCTGAAATCAAACAATTCCTGTAAAAGAGAAACCATTAGTATCTGACAGTTCACCAGCTTCATTTTCACTTTCATCAGCTTCTTCCTCGTTCTCATACTCAAGGTCGTCAATTTCTTCTAGCTCATCTGGAAACATCTCGATTTTATCGACATCAATTGGCTTCAGGTCAATTTTCTCCATCTTCGCAGTGGTCTTCATTAGGTGTATATTCATCCTCACGTAAAGCAAGTCTTGCAATCTTGTGGACTCTAAGTGGTCCCTCATGCTCATCTTTGTAGCTCCTGAAGCAGTCCAATTTCTCTCTGCTGTCAAGAAACTACATGGTTGGCTCAGAACCTTGATTGCTAAATTTTGTAGAATAGGAACTGAACTGCCCCACATGTCCCACCAAATTCCTAAAATGAAACAAGAAAAATAATTAGGAAATGTAAACTAATAGTAATGTGAGGTTTATAAAACACACGAAGGCATCTGAAAGAACCATTATTACTTGGATGAGATACATGAAGAGAATCAACAGCCATAAGTCCAAAGATGCGTGGATCCAAGGAATGATAATCTCTAAGCTCTTCTGCAATCTTCATCCTTTCTTCATTATTCGACACCATTTTTTGGATAACCTTTTCCAGCCCGATTCTGACACTAGAATCCAACTTCACTCGTCCATCGTGAAACAAATGAGGGTTCAAATAGGCTGCTGCTGCATGTATATCTGAATACAAGAAGTTGTTCCATTTATCATCAATAATTTTCCAGAAGTTCATATATTTAGACTCATTTCCATAAATTTCTTTTATAGTTTCTTTAGCCTTGCGTATGGCGTCATAAATGTATCCTGAGGTGGATCCTCCACGGTCAACAACCCTCAATGTCTTAATAAGAGGTTCGGCAGCATACATCAACTCTTTGGCACAATCCCAAAATGAAGCATCCTCGATCATGTTTTGCACTTTTATACCTTCTGCACTTTTACATGGCATCAAGTCTCTCCATTCTATTGTACCAATAATATGACGTAAAGCATGCTCTAATTTTAGAAGTGACTGCAAATAAATGAAGTTCATCCAAAGCCTAGTTGCAGCTGGCCTTCTCAAGAGAGAGCCGTTTGTATGGGTTCTCATCAAGTTTAATACATGTGGATGCTTATACACAAAATGTATGATCCGTTTAGCAGTCTCTAGAATAGGAGAGACATGTTGAAGAGCTTCGAAGTCCTTCAACATAAGAACGATAATATGTGTTGCACAATTAACAATGAAAATGTTAGGATATTTCCCTTCAATCATGTGACCTATAGATTTGTAATGTTGAGAATGTGATATAAATTGCACCACATTTTGAGATCCAATTTCATCAATAACCGATGATATAAAGTCAAACACATACTGATCATCCATCAAGTGCCCAACCATGCACAAAGACTTCAAATACACAACACCTTTTGCAGAAGCTGCAAATATGTGCAAGTATGATGTATCCCTTCCTTCTATCCATGAATTTAACATCAACGTGCAACCAGATTTTTCCCATATGCGTTCAACAGCATGAACATACTTATCAGCTTCATCCATCAACTCTGTTAACAATTTTCTGCAAGTGTTTTCACTGCTTGGAGGCTCATAACCTGGCCCAGCATTTGCAACTGCAATGCAGGCTTCCCGAAAATCTGAATTACTTAATATGTCAAATGGTAAGTTACTATTCACAATATACTTAACAATTGCCATGTCAGCTTCTTTCTTTGCCGGCATCCTTGTTGATAAATGGATGGATTTTGACTTGGGCTTGATTACCTGCGATTCATTATCATGGGCATCACCGCATTGAAGAATGGACCCCAAAGCACTATCACCTGACTGAGAGAATCTCATATTTTTGCGCTTCTTACTCTTCATCTCCAGTTCTTCTACACCTTTTAATGCAGCATCACGGACTGAGGCTGGAACAGCTTTGCAAGGGCGGATATCCTTCGAGCAAGTATTTGCAAAATGATACCTCATCCTTGTTACCCCGCCAACAAAAACTTCATGGCAGAACTTGCACCTAACCTTCCGACCATCTTGTACAATATGTTCCCAGAGAACATCTTTATTCCGAGGCATTTTTTCTTACTGCAAATCAAATAAAGGCCAATGATGAAAAATAATGATAATACATAAAATAAAGCTTGGCTCCAAGTAACATTAAATGCAAAACAACACAATGCACAACATATGTTATGTGTATTATTATTTAAACATTTAATAAATCCAAAATATTCACATTGATTTTAAGAAATAGAATAAAAACAAATCAAAGATGACATCACCATTATCTAATATATCATCACAAATTAAAAAAAACTAAGTTATATATGGTTAACAATCAAGCCAAAAGCACAAACACGACATGTTTTAAACAAAACATAGAAAGCAGTAATCAAATTTTTAATAAATCAAACAAAACATAGAGACTCATATCAATCAATCATGCTCCTTTAACATATTCAACTATCCTAAAACAACTAAATCATCCTCTTCTAGAACGATATTTGCATCCTCCAGATCGGCATAATCCTTAATGCCTACAACTTTTGCGGCAATTCCTATTCCTTTTCCTTTTCCTTTTTGCACTGTGGGTGCTGCAGAAAGAGCTCCAATTAAAATCTTGAAGATTCAACCTAATAAATATAGCATCAAAAGGTTTTTTAAGTAGCTCACAAAAACCATCAACTCGTTGTTTCTTTACTGCTAAAGCACCATCCTTATCTTCATTTTCGATACCTATATTATTAATGGCAGCAACATCAAGATACCCCCTATCTCCATCATCACCATCTGGCCAATTCGGATCATCTTGAGAACAAGGTTCTTCATCCTCTACTATCCACTCATTATCTGAAGATACCTCCAAAGAAACCGGATCCATCATTACCGTCTTCCTTCGCATATTTCTCTCTCTCTCAATTTAATGTTGTGCATGACATAAACAAGAGAGTTAAGGCGTTTCTGCTCTAGACGACATCTCTTATTTGAGCGGAGCTTCAAGAAAAAATAACAACTTGTAAGCTTCCAAGCCTGAAGGATATTAAGCTAACTTTTAAAGTCAATCTTTTTCAACACCACTTCTCTTTGTTCTTTTTCGGACATGTTCTCTAATGTTGCTTCTTGATCTTGAATGTTAACAAGTTGATCCAATGGACTATATGCACGAGATTGTTGGCTACTACCCTCAGGTTTGCTTTTCATGCCTAGGCTTAAAAACTCTTTATTTCTCTGATCTTCCATCCTACCAATTGACTTAACCAATGCAGCTTTCTTCTCTTTCTTTCGCTCCATTTCCTTGAGAATATCGAAGCAAGACTTCTTAATTGCTTCCGAAACTTTTTCACATTTCTTCACCCCTTTCCGGG
This sequence comes from Asparagus kiusianus, assembly GCA_022839385.1. NCBI lineage: Eukaryota > Viridiplantae > Streptophyta > Magnoliopsida > Asparagales > Asparagaceae > Asparagus > Asparagus kiusianus. Next base: position 292,889 of record BQKN01066895.1, read on the forward strand.
TACAGGCTAAGTGATACTTTAATCGTGTTACAACTGCTGTTATATGATGATTACCATACTTACAATAGAGATTTTGTAGCTCCCCCTCCCTCCAAACTGCATGCTCTCCTACAGGATCTAAATTCCTATACATGATTGAAGACTATTCTACACAATCACAATAACAAATCAAACCACATCAATTAAACTACACAAGCTAAACCATACAAGTTACATTTAAAACCAATCTTCCCTAACCCTCAAATGAAAGAATGTAAGCATATATCAGAAGGATCAAAAGGGCTAATAAATCAAAAGAACAATCTTGATAAAAATTATCGATCAATTTTTGTTAAATAGACAATGACTTGGATGTGTGCCATGTTAGGGATACTCTTTAACACCATAGAGGAACACATCAGCCCCTATTTAATCATATATATATTAGTGGTTTGATACTTCCCCATGGCATAATTCGTTTGGTTATGCAAACCTACAAAACTCTATGTTACATCATCAATTTGAATCATCGACTATGCTCATTTTATAATGTCCTAAATGGCCTTCGAACAGAAAATTAGGCATATAAAGCTCTTGTTACTCATGTATCAAATGGTGTAAAACTAACGATTTCAAAACCACACAACTAAAGAGACAACATGCAACGTGAATTAGAACTTTTGAAATGTCAAGATTTTGTTTTAAGATATAAATATCGTGATGAGGGGAACAGATCATCCATTAGAATAAATCATGCATCAAGAGGTTCTTTAAATCGGATTGTCCAGAAACCATTAAAATTTTCAAATTTCAACCACTTGGTTCGTGCATACATAGTTTTGCACTTATAATCTTTATGAGCTCTGTAAATCAAGCTGAACAGAGTGGATTATCCACTTTTATTGCGTAATGCATAATTTTGTAAGTGAGCATAACTAGCTTAGCTACTCCATGAGACGATTTAAGCCTCTCCCATAAAAGTATATGTATATACTGATAAACATATATATGTGTGTGCATGTGTGTGCGTAGAGCTACTCCACTTCCAAAGCGTTTGAAGTGTGGATACTTCCAAAAATTTTGAGGTGGTCAACCTACATTTTGGAAGTTGAAGACAACTAGGTGATAGTTGTGGTGGGTATTCGGTTAAAAAACTTCTAGAAAATAAAATGGAACTTTAAACTACTAAGAGAATTATTTAAAATTGCAACAGAAAACAGACAAACTAAACATAGAGGAAAATTTTTGACTTGCCAAGAATTTTCCACAGGCTAAAGTTGCCAAACAAAAAAGTTACTTTGTGAATTAACTATAAAATTCATAAACATTTAAAAACAAAGCGTACCTTCTAATCCAAAACTCCAGTTGAGATTGATGCTTATCCCTACTCCTCCTCTTAGATACAACCTTTCTGAAAAAACTAAGCTAAATTTTTTTAAAAATGCATAAAATGAAAGAATTTTTACCAGTTAATCAAGGAAAAAAGTACCTTTTACTTAGAATCCAAGAGGAAACTGTTGCTCTGAGCTAGGGTTAGGGTTCGCGGAGCGAGAAAGGGGACATTTGGGGTAAAAATCGATTTGATTCGGCCGATGTTTGTGCGCGAATAATTCGGCGAAGGTGAAAGGGGAAGCGGCGAATGAGAAGAGGGGGAATTATTCGGGCCCTTTTTTATGCGAAAGCTTCGAGGGATTTCCGCTGGGTACAGTAAACTATTCGCTGAAGATATTGTCACGTGTCATGCGCGTGCATATTGGATCTGGGCTCGGTTCTTAATTGAGGCCTGATAGTGTTGTGGATTACTACCTGAGCCGTACTTGGGATATTATTTTTGTAAAAGGGTTCGGCCAATTTGAGGCCTAGATTGGCCCATTATTACAGGTCATCGAGGTAGTGGGCTCAACAAATTTTGAGTGGGATATTAGTTCACCATTTGCACAACAATTTCATTGGATTAAGGTGTGAAGGGAAGCGGTAAATTCATGAATAATGCCTTTTTTTTTTAGGGTTTTTCTATAGAGTGCCCTTGGGCACTCTATAAGAGAGGAGAGAGATAGAAAGAAATGAATGAGGAAAAGATCCCAATGCAAATCAGGGAACCCCCCTCCTCATTCATTTCTCTCTCTCTCTCCTCTCCTCTCTCTCCTCTCTTATAGAGTGCCCAAGGGCACTCTATAGAAAAACTGTTTTTTTTAAAGTGAATAATGCCTTTAGATTTGCGGTAACTCTTGTTTTAACCACCCACATCACTACGAATAAGCTCGAGAGTAAAGTAACCTAAATAAAAATCAAATTTCCTCCCTACAATAGACTACACAATAAAGAAAGAAAATAACAATAAAATATCTCGAATGGCAATATCGTTTATTGAAAATATACAATACTAATTTCTCGTGATTGCTAATTCTAGGCACCAACAAATCCGTTTTTTTTTTTAAATCGACAAACTTTCAGCCAAGGTTTGCTGATATGGACAAAAGTTGTATCATCTTTGTAAATAAATAAAACTCAGCCAATTTTTATTGTTACATGTTAATTTTTGTCCAAATTAACTAAGAATGTAGGGTTCTAATTTCAAAATTTTGTCCCAAAAAAATTTATTTGGCTGTATACCCCAAATCTTCCGTAATGGCATATGTGTCCCTTAAATCTTCATAATTATCAATATTCCCCTAAATCTTTCCATAATAGCATGTTTATACCCCAAATCTTCATAGCTCACAATATATACCCTCGGGATCTTCCTTAATTGCACATTACCCCTAAATCTTCATAATTGCCATTATACCCTCCAAATATTCAATTGAGAACAGGAGAAAGACAAAGGTTTTGGAAGTTGAAAAGAAGAGGATTGTTATTTTTGCGAAGGGTTATTTTGGTCAGCTGACACATACATTGCTAATTAATCAACTCTATTGCATATGGAGGGGGATAATAGCTCAAAATTGAAGATTTGGAGGATATAGATTTGGAGATAAACATTCAACTGTGGAAGCTCTGGGGGGATATATCAGCAATCATGAAGGTTTTGAGTAAATATGCAATTATTTAAGATTTGGGGGTGATTTTGACAATTATGACGATTTAAGGGATAAATATGTAGCTATGGAACTAGTTTCAGACCCATGCGGGATTTGTCTAATATTAACTTGTAATTTTTTGACAAATGAAAAAAAATAAAGACTTTTAAAAACTTATGTACAAAAAAAAAATGAAACCACAATTGTTCATAACTTCAAAAAAAAAAACAAAATAATATATGATTAGTCATAAATTAGTTAACTAAGGCCCTGTTTGGCGAAGGGTTAATGAAGAGGGGTTAAAGATAATGATTAATATACTTAGCCCATTTGATAATCCGAAAGACTAAATTATTAACCCGTTAAATAAGTTTTATTTTAGCCCTTATGATCAGTTTTAGTGTTTGGAAATACCAATGATTTTGACTATTTTCTTTATAATTAGAAGGGTTAACTCTTATTCCATCTAAATAGGAGTATTAGTAAACCCCTCATTTTGAGGGGTTAACTCATTTTAACACATCTAGAGGGGTTAACTTAACCCTTCTATATTTTTTATGTTTGGCAAATTATGAAGAGTTAACTCACTTTAACCCTTATATAGATTTGTTGTGTTTGGCAGGTTAAGAAAGGGTTAAGTCTCCTTAACCCCTCACTTAACTCTTTGCCAAACGGTACCTAAGAGCGCACTGTTGTAAACAACTGGATCATTACAAAATTAATAATAACTAATACAACCTGAAATGCATAAGAGCATATCTGTGGAAATAAATCTAAGAATTAATTAGTTAAGTGAGAGTATACATGTAACTAAACAAATATACAAATAGAAAGAAAAAGAAAATATTTTGATCAACTTTAGACATTGGAATACCATTTCAAAATAAAAAAGTTCAACCTAAAAGTTTATGTACAATGCAATATTGAATCACCTACAAACCGATAAATTATATAGACGAAGACTGAAATAAAGTTAGTTATGCATCGCTTTACATTTACTCTCCTATATTTGTCAAATTAATTGCTTATTCACCAACACAAATTAAAAGAAGAATATATAATATCTTGATCAATTTTAAATATATATTGTCACTAAAAATTTAACTAATTCACTGTGAAATAATCTTAAAAGTACTTTTTTAAATAGTTAAAAAAAATTAACCGGTAAATTAAATCCAATTCATGCTGGACAAAAGACGAATAAGTTAGCAACCTCAACAATGATAATCAGCGCTAATCTCAACCAAGCAAACCTTCTCACATTTTTTTTTCCCTTTCATTCTTGAGACTTGAAGTGAATTAATTATTATAAGACTCCCTTTTCTCTAAATAGATAATCAGAACAGATCGTGACATGAGCGCTATTTTTACGTGTACCCGACTTATTCATTAAGACCCCGTTTAGCAAAAGGTTAATGAAGAGGGGTTAAAGAGAATGATTAATATACTTAGCCCATTTGATAATCCGAAGGACTAAATTAATAACCCGTTAAATAAGTTTTATTTTAGCCCTTATGATCAATTTTAGTGTTTGGGAATAACAATAATTTTGACTATTTTCTTTATAATTAGAAGGATTAACTCTTATTCCATCTAAATAGGAGTATTAGTAAACCCCTCATTTTGAGGGGTTAACTCATTTTAACCCCTCTAGAGGGGTTACCTTAACCCTTCTATATTTTTTATGTTTGGCAAATTATGGAGGGTTAACTCACTTTAACTCTTATATAGATTTGTTGTGTTTGACAGGTTAAGAAGGGGTTAAGTCTCCTTAACCCCTCACTTAACCCTTTGCCAAACGGTACCTAAGGAAATAGGAACCTTCACGCCCGAACTTGCTTTAGAAAATAAGAAATCGAACCACTTCACTATAAATTATAAAATGTGTCATTTCATAAAGCATACTCAGATTACAAAGTTGTTACATTTATAAATTTGTAATATTTATAATCTTGAGGGCTGTTTTTTGTTTTCACTCTAAAAATTATTTTAAAAATTAAAGAAGAGTGTTTTACGTTAGGACGTTAAACCTTAAACATTTCGAAATTAGTCACTAAAATTATTGAAATTCCCATTAAATTCCCAAATTCTTATAAATAGTTAAAAATTTGTCCCTCAAATCATTAAAATTGCTTTTATTTTAATAAACAAAAGGTAATTGTTTTTATTTGAAAATTTCTTTAAGGACCCAAAATATGGGACCAATAGAGGGGACAAGTGAGGTGTCCCCCTCCTATTGGATAATGAGTTGGTCATCATTAATGATGACCAACTCATTATCCAATAGGAGGGGGACACCTCACTTGTCCCCTCTATTGGTCCCATATTTTGGGTCCCTATAGCAAAGCTCTTTTTATTTTAGTAATGCCATCCCGTTCCCAATAAAATAATGACCTTGATATAGTAGGATTTATTCGTTAAGAGTATTGATTCTCACATTTGTAAAGTTTTAAGGAACTTCAAGAAACAAAGTAAATTTATATGTAATCCTAGAATTTGAAATGCAGAAATTTCAAAATAACTTACCTCGTGCTCTGAAACGATAAAGAAGCTTTTCACACTCCAGTTAAAATATTCAACAAAGGTGATTTAGAATGCATATTTGTAACATTTGAAATAAGAACCATAATGCAATAACATTTGAAATAAGCACCAGAATACAAGTTTATTGTTAAATTCTGCAATGGATCAATATGGTGTCTAGAAATTCAAATCCAGTGAATGTGAATGCAAATTTAGGAGGCATATAATAATAAATAAATAAATAAATAAATAAATATATCACAAATAAGATTATAAGACATATTAATGGTTCAGCAAGAAAAGTAAAGCAATACTAATATATAGATAGAATAAAAGAGCTTCACTTGAAACAGAGGAAACATATATGTAGAAATTGGCAGTTGATGGCTCAGAACAGAGAGTTGACAGGTTGGCGGTCGACCGTGGCGGTCGACCGCGTTCGTGCACAGAAGCCACGATGCAGCTGGGCTCGGGCCAGCGCAGAAGTTACTGGAGATTGGGGCTGTTCTGGGATTGAGGGCGGTCGACCGCCGCGGTCGACCACCGTAGCGGTTTTGGGCTAGGTCTGTTTTCCAGACCCGTTTCGTTTGGGTTTTCTATAAATACCCAAACTCGATTTTAGGGTTTGTAAGCAAGGGGTTTTGAGCAGATTGAAGGGGTTTTCTTTGGACTTCTATTCTAGGAGCATTTGGAGAGATCAAGAGTGAGTTGTTGTGGGTTTTGGTGAGAGATTTGTAACCCTAGTTTGTTCCTCTTAATTTCTAATAGTGAAAACTCCCCCCTCCTTGTCCCGTGGACGTAGGCCATTGCCGAACCACGTAAAATCCGGTGTTGATTGTTTGTGCTATTGTTTTGGTTGTAGTTGTTTATCTCTTCGTGACGATTGGTTTGGTTTCTCAAGGCACAACAAGTGGTATCAGAGCTCCGGGCAACGCTTGGGCTTTTTGGAGGGGTAGATCGGTTGGGAAGTTCATCTAGAGCTTCGATTAGTGATAAATGTGGAATCTTTGTGGTAAAAATTCTATCTTTGGTCAATTTTTGGATCTATTTCTTGTTATTCCGCAATTGTTTGGGTGCTTTGAGATATATGGCCGGAAAAAATAAAGGTGGGGAGGGTTCTTCTAGTGTGAAGGTCGTCCAAAGTTTGAATATTCATTCTATGAAGATAGATGTGGAAAAGTTCGATGGCACAAATAATTTTGGACTTTGGCGATGCGAAGTCATGGATGCGCTAAATGCGCAAAATTTGGAAGATACATTGGAGTTGGACGGGAAACCGGTCGACATTGATGATAAGGTTTGGAAGAAAATGAATAGAACGATGTGTGGTGTGATTAGGTCTTGTCTCACTCAAGATCTAAAATATGATGTGATGAATGAGACTTCGGCTAAGAAGATTTGGGAGGTCCTAGAGGGCAAGTATTTGACGAAGAGCGTCGAAAATCGCTTGCATTTGAAGAGGAGGCTTTATCGCTTCCAATTGAAGAAGGGGACATCCATTAGTGATCACATGAACCACTACACGAAACTACTTGCAGATTTGGCGAATGTAGATGTTATTATTAAAGATGAGGACAAGGCATTGTTGTTGTTGAGTTCCTTGCTCAACGAGGAATATGAGACCTTCGTCCCCACTCTTATAAATGGGAAGGCATCTCTCTCATATAGTGAGGTCACCGCGGCTCTTGTGAACTATCAACTTCGGAAGAAGGACAAGAAGACTTCCATTGAGCCGGTAGCGGGGGCATTGGTTGCAAGAGCTAAAAGTCCAAACCGTGGTAGAAGGTCACAGTCTAGAGGAGGGCATCCTGCAGTTGGTAGGAATCAATGTACCTTTTGTAGAAAGGATGGACATTGGAAAGCCGAATGCCCAAAATTGTAAGACGAGAAGAATAAGGGGAAAGCTATTCAAGCTTCATAGGCTAATGTTGTCAAGGCTAGGCGACATGTCAGATTCGGATTCTTCAGGCTATTCGTGCCCAGCTCTTCCGTCAATTGGTGTTGCCGACTCCACCAAGTGGATGTTGGATTCAGGTGCTACTTACCACATATGCCCTAGGAGGGGTTGGTTCTCCAGCTTTCAGGAGTTGGAAAGAGGGGATGCTGTTCTTATGAGTAATGATCACAGATGCCCTATTGGTGGTATTGGTACCGTTCGGATTCGGACGAGTGACGGGATGGTTCGGGAGTTGGTTGATGTGAGGTTCGTTCCTCAACTGAGGAAGAACATCATTTCGCTTGGGATATTGGAGGCAGCAGGCTATAGGGTGACCTTGACGGATTCTCACTTGAAGGTCATATCGGGGTCCATGATTGTTATGAAGGGCGTCAGATGGAGTAACTTGTATTATTTGCTTGGGAGCATGGTAGTTGATAGGGAGCTGACGACTTCTTTGGCTAGACTGTGGCATTGGTTAGTGCTGGGGTATATGATTGGCTATGCCGTGCACAGATTGTTGAGGAGTGCTATCACCTGCAGAGTGAAGTCCTGCGAGCATATTGGGATGAGCGAGAAGACCGAGGTGGAGTTGTGCACTTCTATCCACCGATCGAGGGGTCTTATTGGAGGTGTTCAGTCAGGCATTGAGGGGCCTTCCATGGATGCATCATTGGGAGGTAATCGTTATTTTGTTTCCTATGTTGGGGATTGTACTAGGCATTTATGGGTTGCAACCAAGTCCCATTGGTATGAAGCCCTAGTAGTCCGTAATAATTGGAGGAGGTGTATGGACAGAAAGGTTACCCGTCGTACTAGTTCTAGTAGGGGTCCTTTCTTACATTGGTGCCGAGCTCATGGCAGTTGGAGACACTTCAGAGGAGAGGAGACAGTGGGGCGACATGATGAGATGGCGGATTTATTGGGTCGTTCTTTTCTGGAGGAGGATCGGTATTGGTTGTCGAGCAGTGGATTTGGTATTCGGGCTTCGACACGTTTGGACTATCTTATGAGGTTGCCGACTGCTGTGTGTAGAGTTGTTAGATCTGGTGGAGCTGCTTCTGATTTTGGTCGGCGTCGGATATTTGGCTACCCAGCACTTGGTCACATCGTTGATGTGAGATTGGATCCGATTGCGCATTTGGGATTCAGGAGTTCATTCGGCTATCAGTTGGGAGCTTCTGAGTTTGGTCTGAGCAGGTATGTCACTTTGGACTCTCGGCAGGTAGAGAGTATTGATCAGATCAGAGGGATACCGCAGCGGGTGGAGGGTGATGCTACTCCACATTGGGTGGAGCTTACTCCACATACTCCAGGTCATTCTGCATTATTGGGATTTCCAACTGAGGTGGCACAGCGTGGGAGTCATTTGGATACGGATGCGGATGACGAGTTGGTAGATCCGAGTGCAGCTGGTGGATATAGCTTGGATACGGCCATTGTTTCACCTCAGTGGAGGTGTTTGGATCGCTTCAGTTTGGGGTCGTTGATGATGCTATCAGCCGCAGTTTGGATTGAGGGCCTTTGGAGGCCATGGGGTGAACTACGTGAAGGCTTGATTCCTTGGGCAAGAGGATAGGTAGGCAGTCAGTTTTGATACAGCCGATTTGGTGAGTAGACACAGTTGGTTTGGGGTGAGTGTTTGCACTCCCGTTTGGATCTCGACGTGTTGTGGATGGGGTCCGTTGTCATGAGTCCATTGCCATGGCGTACTGGATGCAACAAGTGAGGCAATTGGTTTGGTTGGTGTCTGCTCAGTTTGGTAGAATCTTCGCCGAGGTGGAGATTTGTAGAAATTGGCAGTTGATGGCTCAGAACAGACAGTTGACAGGTTGGTGGTCGACCGTGGCGGTCGACCGCGTTCGTGCACAGAAGCCACTATGCATCTGGGTTAGTGGCTGTCGACCGCGACGGTCGACCGCAGAAGTTTCTGTTTTCGTGGTAGTCGACCGCCGCGATCGACCGCAGAAGTTGCTGGAGATTGGGGCTGTTCTGGGATTGAGGGCGGTCGACCGTGGCGGTCGACCGCGGTCGACAGCCGTAGCGGTTTTGGGCTGGGTTTGTTTTCCAAACCCGTTTCGTTTGGGTTTTCTATAAATACCCAAACTCGATTTTAGGGTTTGTAAGCAAGGGGTTTTGAGCAGATTGAAGGGGTTTTCTTTGGGCTTCTATTCCAGGAGCATTTGGAGAGATCAAGAGTGAGTTGTTGTGGGTTTTGGTGAGAGATTTGTAACCCTAGTTTGTTCCTCTTGATTTCTAATAGTGAAAACTCCCCCCTCCTTGCCCCGTGGACGTAGGCCATTGCTGAACCACGTAAAATTTGGTGTTGATTGTTTGTGCTATTGTTTTGATTGTGATTGTTTATCTCTTCGTGCCGATTGGTTTGGTTTCTCAAGGCACAACAATATAGACCTGTATAAATTACCTTAATTTATCCTTCCCAGTTGGCTAATGAACCATTTGGAGCACTTTATTGACAATCTGGGTCCTAGCTGCAACTTGAAGTGAAGAAATGAATGAAAGCAGAACACGCTGCATATTCTTCTCATATACTAAACTATTGTCAGTTGAATAACAAAAGAGAATTTAAGAAAGGCCCTTGGACCAAAAAAACAAATGAAGATTAAAAAGTTAAAAAACTGGTCAAAAAGATAAATTGATATTAATATCCAAATAAAAATATACCATTAACAATTTAGTGAACACAACAAAGAGAGAACTAAACCAATAATTAAAGAAAGATATTTGCTTGCCATCATCTAATTTAATGATTTGGAAGAAGCAAGTTTTACATTAGCCGGATTCAGTGCACCACTCTCATACCCGCATTTAGCTCCTCCACACTTGTAAAATTTCCTGCAAAACACAAGATTCCTAAGTTCTACATGATTATTAAAAAAAGCCACATATACAATTTGAAAGAATTAACACAAAGATAAAAGTAATCTTAATATATAAGCCAACAGATGCAGAAATCTTCATTTCAATCCAAAACCTAGGTGGAAAACAAATCCTCGGTCAACGCAAATCAAAGAAAAAACAACTTACAAGATTTTAGGATTCTGATATCTTATCTAAACATAGGGAAGCCTATTAATTAGGAGTATCCATTGCTTAAACTCATAAATTAATCATATAAATTTGAGACATTTCTAGCACCAAACTGAACTCATTCTGAGATTTCTGTTACTAAATTGTAATAGGAAACAGATAAATTTGGGAACTCTAAAGACCATTTTTTTCATGCACTGAACCGTCATTTTATACATGGAATACTAAATTCTATTACTACATTCTTGATTAAACAACATGACACCATCAAAAGCTTTTTTTCATTAATGCGTAACACAAAACTTCTAGATAATTGACAAAACCTTTTTTCATTAATGCATAACATAAAACACTCAAGCAATACACAGATTCACATACTAAGATTATATAGGTTCCTGAGACGTCCTATTAGTCAGCACGATAGACTCCAAATTCAAGAACTTCATCGGTGGTTAAGAGTCTACTAACCTCTCCCCAACGCCTGTCCTAGATGAAGTTACTTGGACACTGGACCGCATTGGTATTTTCTCTGTCAAGTCCTTCTACTCCTCCATCTCTGATAGAGGCATCCGCAACCCTTATTACTCTATTATTTGGCATAACTCTCTCGCCAGCAGGGTCAAATTCTTTATGTGACTTCTCTCAATTGCCAAACTCAATACTAAGGACAGGCTCACCGCAAAAGGGTGGACAGAAGACCCAATCTATTCCCTCTGCTCCAGTGACATAGAATCTCACAATCACCTCTTCCTTAATTGTCAGTTGGCCAAACAAGTCTGGGATATTTTCATCTGGTATCCAAGCTCTTCCCACAACTACATACCAATGCTTCGAAATGTACACTAACAAAGATATTGAGCCTGCAGTGACGCTGCTGTGGAGACTTGCTTTCCCAACCATTTGCTGGATTGTATGGACTGCACGCAACAACTTCATATTCAATGGAGTCCTACCAAATCACCATCAACTGACATCCAAGATAGCTTACTACCCAAGCGAGCTCTCAAGCTCAAGACAATTGTTCGGGAAAGGGGGATCTCCGACCTGATCACCTCGAGCGAGGGCAGTAATGGTGGAGGAGGCAAACAGTAGGGATGCTAAAACAACTTGGTATTCAGGCTTTTTGGGAATTATGTGCGCAGGCGGAGTCTTCTTTTGAATCTACATACAGTTTATGTATTTAGTTATACTGCTATGGACTGTTAATTTCTCTTTTTTTTGTATTATCCCTTTTGTATATCTATGGGTTGTAGGCGTATAAAATTGCCTATAGGTCCCTTAACACAGCTCGGCACGATAATTCGATAAATCAACGGACGTTCGAGTGACGAGGCGACGAGGCACGCAAGCAACGGAATTTCGGAATAACGAGAATACGGACTGATCGGGAGCCCCACGTCGTTTACGAAAGGCAGAACACCCCTCATGTCTTATTTATTCCACATACGACTCAATCATGGGACCTTGTAGATCTTCTCGACAGCTTTCCAATACATTTTAGATCAGGTCATTTGGAGATCATATGAGAAAGATAAAGTCAAAATACCAAAGATAGTACAAACTCCGAGACAGTGTTGGTGTCTCGGACAAGAATGACAATTTTGGCCATGATCGGATTCGAAGATGGAGAAACTCAAAACGTGAAAGTTATAGATATCTTCGTTATCTTTCCAATGCATCTTGGATCAGGTCATTTGGAGGTCATATGAGGAAGTTATGACTAAAATAGTGCCGAGCCACCCAGAGGTGTCTCGGACCTGGCCGAGCCA
>BQKN01066895.1:310956-334868 GCA_022839385.1 Asparagus kiusianus
TAACTGAGATAGCAATGACATCAATGAAGAAAGACTCGATTTTTCCCACGAACATGGGTGATTTTCCTTTGCTCCTCTATTGTGTAGAGTGACGACATAGGTCCGCTCCTCTACCAATTTAGGAACTAGGATTAGATCACAACTAGATATTGATATCTGTAAATACTCTTAAGTTCTTAATATTTATACAATGATAGGGCGCCTTGCCCTATTTTTACTTTAAAAAAAGATTATATAGGTTCAAATAATGGAAATTATTAAGGATGTACTTGTTGGATTTAATCTAATAAATCTAATTGTGGGCACATATGATTAATCAATGTGTATTGCTATCTTTCAGGATAACCCACTAAAGTGATCAATTAATTTGGGTTAATGGGTATTTAAATAAGTCATGGAGATATATGTGCAGATACCAGGTTGTAATTGTAATTTATTGAGGGGCCAAATTACAAAAGTACAACACCTATAAATAAGGGGTTATGGTCCCTAATCTAGGGTTACACAATTCTCTAATTCTCTTTACCCCATCTAAGAGAGAAATTCGGCTATAGAGAAAACCCTAAGGTTAGAAGATCCAAAACCAAAAATCAAGACCAAATCAATGGATTCAGGTATAAGCTTCCGCTCTTTTGTGGTTCTTTTAATCTCTTTGAATTAATCATGGCTATATGGTTTTAAGATCTCAAGTTTTAGATCTAACAGTACTGAAAAAATAGTGAAAGGATTCCTGGTGGTAAATTAAGCAAAAAAGAACAAATTCATCCCCAAAAAAACCAAAAAAGAACATATAATAGCTGGTAAGATTTATGTTCAGATAAAAATAATCTCAATAGAAGCAGTAGATGTAGAAATCGTCGTATAAGTTTAAATATGAGCTGAATAGACGCAAAGAATACAAGCACCTAAATTACAAAAAACAAGAACTCAACAGAAAATGCAGACAAAAACTCAAACACTGATGGTAAGAGATTTAATGTAGTAGAATATTGGTATCTGGGTGTATTTAGCAAAAATAAAAATACTAAACCTTTTCGTTCCTCTTTTGGCCCCTAAGGGTCTGTTTGGTTGTTTTCTTGAAAACAAAAGAAAAGGAAAATATTTGTGGAAACCACCAAAAATGGTTTCCTCCAATTTTCTCCACAAAATCCATAAAATGGGTATGCTTAATCATGGGTCACATCATTCAATGAGAGATTGTCACACCATCTCTTTTCTTGGTGTTTCTTTGTTTCAAAAAGTGAACCAAACAAAGAAAAAGAAATTTATATAAGAAAAGATGATGTGGACATCATATTTTTGAGTTTTCTTCCATTTTCCATAAAAAATGGAGCAACCAAATAGCCCCTGAAAAAAACTTTGCATCATCATTGCTCAAAGTACGAAGTTGCTGGAGATCCCTCGCCCTCGCTGATGCTGCATCTCCGCCAAAAACCCTAGTTTGAACTCCAAAGATACTAATTCTGAATGAACCTTTTGTTTTAATGGGTATTCCTTCTTTTTCTTCTCCTCAATTATCTTCTAATATTTATTGAATTTCTCCTTTTCTAACTTGATTTCTCTTCTCAATTGTTCGCGTAACTAATTCTGAGTGAGATGGATAGCTGAAAGTGTATTAATAGAAACCATTTACTATCTTGTTTGTGAACCATTTACTATCTTGTTTGTGAAGCATGCCCTCAAGTTTAGTCTGAAGAAAGGAAATAAATAAAAACGGGGAAAAGATTAAGGCCTCATTTGGGTAAGGGTTAAGGAAGAGGGATTGAGGAGAATGATTAATGTAGTTAGTCCATTTGATTACCCGAAGGACTAAATTATTAACCCGTTAAATAAGTTTATTTTAGCCCATATGATCAGTTTTAGTGTTTGAGAATAACAAAGATTTTGACTATTTTCTGTAAATAGAGGGGTTAACTTTTAGTCCTTCTAAATAGGAGTATTACTAAACCCTTCATTTTGAGGAATTAACTCATTTTAATTTATCTAGAGGGGTTAACTTAACCCTTATGTATTTTTTGCATTTGGCAAATTATGGAGGGTTAACTCACTTTGACCCTTCTATAGATTTTTTGCGTTTGACGGGTTAAGAAGGGGTTAAATCTCCTTAACCCCTCACTTAACCTATTGTCAAACGACACCTAAAAGTCTTACTATCTACACACTTATCATTTTAGCATGAACAGTAACAGTTATAATGATCACCATACTGTCAGAATTATTTAGGTTTGTACTTGAATTGGGCTTTCATTGGTGTGATTGGAGTGCTCATACTTGCACGGAACTCGGTTCGTTCTGGTTCACATGATGGTTAGAGAGCGTGGTACACCACTAATTAGGAATTGAATAACTTGGGGTTGGGGGGGGTAGCTTATATGGTACATCAAGTCGGGGAAAGTGGTACGTTTTAGGTTCAACTCTTAAATGTAGGAATTAGAGGTTTTGCAAGGGTCAAATTTAAGATATGCTAGTTGATATTAGTAATGGTAAAAAAAACCTTGAGAATCATGTTGCAAGTAACGTATGTATACTTTATTTGCTTAATTTCTCATATTTTTTGGTTGTTTATTCTTTTAAAAATGGTTTCCCCCCCAAATTTTAACTAGTTTGATTTCTAAATCAGGTTGTTGGATTTTGTGAAATGGGTCATGTTCCACGTAATCTAGAATGATTGAACCCACGTCACGGTTCGTTATAGCGTCTAATGTTCCCGACTTCTATGAGAGTGTTGGTAACAAAAAAAAGTGTTATTGGATTCTAGGAATCAAAAAGGGTATCTGAGAATTGGGCCAGAGGGTGCAGGGTTCTAATTGCCTTCTTCTCTTTTGAGAATGTTTGATAGTGAGTTGATAAGTATAGTTTTCTTCTGAAGTTTTACACTTTTTGTGGGGTCTTTCTCCCATTGTTTATGTTATGGGATTTCTTCTTTTTGAGCTCTAAGTTGTATTTTTCTGAGTTTAATTCCTTCTATTTCTGGGTATCAATTGTAGTGCAATTTGGTTGGATTAGCTCTGTGGTAAAATCCTACCTTTTCTGCACTAGTCTTTGGTTTTTGTTTTGGTGTCTCTATTCTTTATCTTCATTCATTAGTTTTGAGACAAGAAATATGTCCTGTTTGGTTATTTAGTGCCTCTGTATTGTTGAGCGTGTTGTTCTTTTTGTCGAAATAAAAGCAACATAAGAATTTTATATAACAATTAGTCCATCAAATATTTGAAGTGATTCATGTGATTCATGGATTCTAGCCATAAAGTTGATTCATACGATTTCATCGTATCAGAGAAGATTAAGGGATATTGTTCTTCTATATTTATATCTACCGAGAAATAAGATGGCTCACATGAATATAAATAGTAATCATCCATCCATGAAGATTGTGTTCTTAGTTTTTTATTGCCTACAACTAGTTGATGAGGTACATCATTTTCTATAGGTATTTCATCATATTCAATGTAAGGTTCATTCACAATATCGGGGTCATTAGTGAGAACATTGTAATAATCATCATCTATTACAATTAGAGGTTTTGTTTCCTCTTAAATTTGTTCCTCTTCCTCTAGATTCTCTAGAAATTTAACATTTCTGCTTTCAATGACCCCTTTTTCTTTATTATAAACTTAAAACTTTTTGACTTTTCTAAATACCATATGAATCTACACTTTACTGTTTTAAAATCTAACTTATCTCTAAGTTGGTATGGAATGAGAACATGGACTATAGTTCCCCACTTTCTGAGATGACTCGGATTATGTTTCCTCTCATTCTATAATTCATAAGGTGTAAATACAATTGACTTAGCGTGAATTATATTTAAAATGTAATTTGCAGGTAACAATGCTTCTCCCCAGAAATTTTTGGAGAGACCAGAATGAGACAACATGCATCTAACTACATCCAGCAATATTTTGTTCTTTCTTTCAATAACACCATTCTGTTGTGGTGTATGCGATATTATTTTATGCCTTTTAATTCCATATTGAATATAATAACTCTCAAATTCTTTAGAGTTATATTCTCCACCTCCATCAATTCTTAAAATTTTGATTCCCATTCCAGGTTAGTTTTAACTTCTGTCTTATATATTTTAAAGCAATCAAAAGCTTCTAATTTTCTAGATATAAGATAGTCGTGTACAAATTTGGAATAATTATATATAAAAATAATAAAATATTCTTTATTACTAGAGTTTTAACACTTAGGGGACTACAAATATCCAAGTGTATCAACCCTAAAGTTCATTGGCTCTTCGTCCGCCAATAAAAGATTTCCTGGTTATTTTACTAGTTAAACAATGTTCACATGGTGGCAATTGAACATTAGATAGTGCAGGCAATAAATTCATTCTGATAATTTCTTTTATTTTTTAAATACTAACATGTCCTAGTCTAGAATGCTACAATTCAGACTCAGAAATATAACAGGATAAATAGTTCAAATTAGAAATTTTATTATCAGAATTATTACAAACTATTGGAAGAATGCATAATTCATACTCGGGTACATATTTGCCCATAGCATACACTTTATTACTTTTGCCTATAGAAACCCAATTATTATAGGACCTAATTTCTAATCCTTTCTTCATCAAGTTGGGAACATAGATCAAATTACGTCGAATTCCTAGCTTATAGAACACATCTTTGAGGATAAGAACATTGTCCCCAAGATCCAATTTATACTAACCAATACCTTCTACATCGAGATAAGTATTGTTTCCCATATAGATCCATTGTTATCCTTTCTTTAGCTCAGTGGATTCTGTGACTTTATTCTTGTCCTTTGCGATATGTCTGGTTGTACCGGAGTCGATCCACCAACCGCTGATGTCCGTCATCACAGCATTACACTCTGTCACATCGACGAATTCTCTCTTGCTGGTACTTCCTCGCTTATAGCCTCCCGTATTCTCTTGTTTTTTTCCTTGTGGACAGTTGGATCTGAAATGCCCTAACTTTCCACAAGTGTAGTAAGCGCCACAAGATACCTTTGTAGGCAAATAAAATTGCCTTGCCTTTATCCCAAATTTCAGGAGTTCGCCTATAGAACTTCGCCTGAGCATCCAAGCTCGCAGGAACAAAGCTCGTTCTGCTTGTTCGCCTGCATCAAATAGGCCAAGTCAAGCTCGCCTGAATGCTTGACTTCGCAGGCGAAGCAAAGTTCGCCTAAGCATTGGACTTCGCCTAGAAAGAACTAAGCTCGCCTGAATGCTTAGTTCGCCAGCTCAAAAGTTAGCTAAACTCGTCTGAATGCTTCTCTCGCCCGCACGAGTCAAGCTTGCCCGCAGGAGGTTCGCCCATAGGATCGAAGCTCGCCAACGGGGTTTAAGCTCGCCTGAATGCTTAAGGGGTTCGCCTATCAACCTCGCCTGTTCACCTAGCTCGCCTGCAAGCTCGCCAAGCTCGCCAACCTCGCCTGCAAAGCTCGTCAGGCTCGCCAACTTCGCTTGCAAGCTCACCAGGCTCGCCAACCTCGCCTGCAAGCTCGCTAGGCTCGCCAACTTCGCCTGCAAGCTCACCAGGCTCGCCAACCTCGCCTGCAAGCTCGCCAAACTCGTTTAAGCGGTTAAAAACCACTTACTTGAATTGTGAGAGTGGTTACGCCCACTTCCCACGTTGTAAGGGGGAAGTTATGATCTTTCTCAGCTAAAAATAATCATATTGGGCTACAAGAAAAAGGGGGCATTGACACGGAGAATTAGAGAGAGTTAATCTCCTTGGTGCATTTGGCCTTCATCTTGGAGCTCAAGTATTCAAAACTCCAATAGAGCTTCTACCACGCGGCGAAGCTTATTGGCAGTATTGTTCGAATCCTCAGGAGAAGAGGACCGAATTTTGAGATCTCTGCGATCAATCACTTATTTGGCCTTCGAACTCATCTAACCAAACTTCTACCACGCGCTGAAGTTTGTCCGCAACCTCGTTCGAATCGTTAAAGGAAAGCAAACTCGATACGAGCATCGAGGGAGGTATCCTATTGCCCCAAAGAACCCACGTTAAACAAAAAGAGATTGAATCAATTCTCTCTGCTTCTGTGTAAAAGCAATTTCGATTTGTAACAAACAATTCGATTAATACAAATTTTGAGATCTCATTTTAGGGGTTGTTTGTTTGCCTAAAAAAAGAGGGAAATCAAAGAAAAGGAAACATATTTCTAAGAAAAATAGGTTTTGGGATTGTTTGGTTGGCTAAAAAAAGAAGGAAATCAAAGAAACGGAGATGAGATGAGTTGTCACCTTATTATAGGATGATGTGAGTGATTTTCTAAGAAAACTTGTTTTGATGTTGTTTAGTTGGCGGAAAAATAAGAAAATGAATTATAAGAAACATATTTCTTGTATTAGGTTGTTTTCTTTTGTTTGGTTATTTCTTAAAAATAAGAAAATAGATGAGATGAGATGAGATGAGTTGTCATTATATTATTAGATGATGTGATCCACACTTAAAGAAATTATTTTCCTAGCTTTTTGGGAAGAAAACAAAGAAATAAAATGTTAATAAGATGAGATGAGTTGTCATAATTTTATTGGATGATGTGAGTGATTTTTAAATATGAGATGAGATGAGTTGAGTGATGTTATGAATGAAAATAATATTTTATTAAATGTGATGAATGTGATGGATGAGTTATTGGATGAAAATAATATTTTATTAGATGTGGTGGATGAGTTGTTGGATAAAAATAATATTTTATTAGATGTTGTGGGTGAGTTTTAGGGATGGAAATGTGTGAAATTGTACTTTTTGAGATTTCTTGGTTTTCATTTCTATTTTTTGGTTTTTTAGGAAATAACCAAACATGCCCTTACGACAAACACCTTCTTTTTAAATTGCTGTGATTTTGGACCTCTAAATTGTGGTTTATTAGGGCAGAGGTTTCTATTTCTTCCAGTTTGTTGCTTCTGGTGCACATAATTCATTTCTTGTTGCACCATGTTTAGTTCTGGTTTCTTCCTACTGGCTATTAAATCTTGTTCTATAGCTAAGGGCATTGAAAAATCCATAACAGATTTAATTGCAGGATTCATTCTTAATGTAGTGGCAGCTACAACAAGGAAAAGTGGAAGACTATTCAACATAGTTGTCACTTACATTCTTTCTGGAATTTAGGTACTGGTAGTAGATAAGTCCTTAACAAGGTTTTAAATGTCGCCCGACATGTCCGACATGTCGGCCGACATATTGGTTTGAGGGCTTGACCGACACGACATGAACGTTTTCAACTCGTATGTCAGTTTTCAGGGCTAAATCGGAAATATCAGGGTCATATCGGGCATATCGACCTATTTTTTAGCTTTGAAAAATCGACCGATATGGTACTTTTTTTAAGATCTGTTTTTTATAATGGGGTTTGGGTTTAGTGATAAATACTCAAACTCGTTTGACCCGTTCTCATGTTTAAGGATTTCTTATGAACCCGATAGAAAGAATTTATGAACCTAAATCCATATATTATTTACTTTTTTATATGTTTAGTCTATAGAATTTATAAAGTACGATTATATTGAATTTATGAATGCTTAGATTATATTTAGGACATGATATTATACATATACGCACTACCCGATATGGCAATCCGATATTTAGTCATCCCCCGATATATCCCCGATTTTCGCTATCCGACATGAATTTCAGCCATTCGACATGAACCCGACATCCGACATTTAAAACCTTGGTCCTTAGCCATGATAATCATTTTGTTTATATGTTCTATAACATTGTCTCCCTCTTACATACGAGAAAAATTATAGTTATGCAAGAGGAGTTAAATATTAACTTCCGAGGTAGTATTGTATTGATCTTTTGTTGATTGCCATGTGTCCATGAAAGTTTTACAAGTTTTAAAAACTTTAATCAAATTATCTTCAATTAACATTAGCATAAGGCTTTTCGTCTTTTTGTCTCTCGACTTCCACTGCCCGAACATTTTCTTTTCCTCAACAATAAAGGTATCAGTTAAGGTAGGAGCACTAGTTTCCATGACTTCATCTACATTGTCATGTATAAGTCATAGCTAATTTTTCTATGTCACATGTCATAATTGCTACCATTAAATTTTTCGATCTTTGCCAATTCACTTGGAATTAATTTACTAGCCATTTGAAAGATAATTAAAACTAAAGATGTGCTGTTGCAAAATGTATTAGGATAATATATATCTAATAATACTAACAACAAAGATATGAGATTAGTAAATAATAATATAACAATTTTTCAAAACAGTCCCATTTTATTTTTTAATTTTTAAAATCGACCCTTTTTATTTATTTATCAAAACCGATCTGTTTTTTGCCACGTCAGCCTAATCACTTTCCTAAACAGTCGGGTTGTCAATCCCGACTATTTAGGAGGGTGTTAAACCCCAATTAGAAGTCTTAAACCCTAAAAATTTATGTCCTAAATAGTCGGGGTTGGTAGGGGTTGGCAACCCCGACTGTTTAGGAAAGTGATTAGTCGGACGTGGCAAAAACAGATCGGTTTTGGTAAATAAAAAAAATCGATTTTAAAAAAAATTAAAAAAGAAATGGGGCTGTTTTGAAAAATTGTTCATAATAATAATAATAAACTGAAATAAATGAAACCAGTGAACATGAGGACCCAAGAGTTTGGATCGGATCTGGAGCGGTGATGAATAATGAATTTCAGAGATCCTCTGCTGATTTCGGATCTAAACCAAAGCGCCGAAAAACTGTCGTCGGAGATCTGGAATGGCGAGCCGGTGATGAACTACAGTTGAGTTCTGGATCAACGGTGCGAGGCTGAGGAGGTAGCCGATCGGGGTCGAAATTGGACTGCAGTGGGGTCAAAGTGGTGCTGGAACAGAGAGAAAACTAATGGAGATAAATAAAAATTGGCTCAAATTGAGAAGAAGATGAGCCCATGATTGAGTTGGGAAGAAAAAAGAGGGAAAAAAATAATCACGTGGGCTCTTTCATCACTAAGATTTGCAAGGCTTAGAGCAAGTGCAGCAAGCTCCCAGTTGGGAGTCCTAGTCAGCAAGCTCTCAAGAGCTCTCAAGCATTTTAAAATAAAAAATTAAAAAAATAAGCCTTAGGAGGCATTCCTTATTTTATGGAGCTCCAACAAGCTCCTAGTTAGGAGCTCCAACAATATCAAAAACCCCTCTTCTATCAAAAAACCCTATCAAAAAAACCCCTCTTCTATCAAAAAATCTCCTCTTCTATTGCAAAGGTACAAAAGCAAGGAGTTTTTTGTAAAAAAAAATTTTTAATAGCTTGGGAGCTCCCAAGCGCTCCACAAATTTGTGGAGCGCTTGGGAGCTCCGTGGCACAAAGCCCTCGGCTTTGTGCCACGGAAGCTCTCAGAGCTCCCTTAGGAGCTTGCTGGAGCAAGTCCAGCAAGCTCCCACCGCCACCTCAGCCTTAGGAGGTGGGGTGGGAGCTTGCTGCACTTGCCCTTAGATAGTTGAGAATAAAATAACACTCGGTTTTAGAAGCCTATGAGTAGGTCTGCTGCATATGTTGAGAGTTAGTCGGCTTGATGTGATTTAGCTTTGTGGAGGAAAAAGAGAGATTTGACAGGGAACAGATCTCTAATCTTCTGAAGAGTGAAACTGGCTTTTTCCCCCTTAAGGGCTGTTTGATTCCTAAAAAAAAGCATAGAAACTCATTTTCCTCCTCTAACATCGTGTCTATCTCAGACATTTCATTTTCTTTAGTTTCTTTGTGTAGGTTTGGTTCGCAGTGAGTTCTAGGGTTTCCAACAGCGGAAAACTCCTCCACCTCAGCCAAGTCGCTCGTCGCGATTTCCTCCAAAAACGAGCGGAAAACGTAAGAAAACTCTATTGTGTCCTTTTGTCAGATCTGCAATATTTTCGGGAAATTTATTGGTTGGCTAGGGTTACCACCAAGTCCTGCCATTCCTTCCCTGTTCGCGCGCCGGATCTACGAAAGCTAGGGATTTCGTCGGTTTTTTGTTGGATTTAGTCGAATTTTTGTCGGATTTTTTGTCGGATTTGAGGAATTCTGAGGGTATTTCGTCGGATTTTTGCTTGATTTGTTGAATTTCGGTAATTACAGGTATAATTTTGCCATGTTATTCGCTTTGTTTCTTTTTCACCGCCTTTCTGATTTTTGCATGATTTTTGCTTGATTTAGAATTATTTAAATGCTATGGTGTGTATCATGACAGCAATCCTAACTTTGGAAATATGAATTAAGCTACGGTGTGTATCATGATTATTTGTAGTTATTGTCATTTCAAGTCATGAAAGGCCTATGAAAAATATTTGGTAGTGGCTACTGATCTTACATTTATGAGATTGAAAATGCCTACATCTGCACATTTATGGTTCTTGAATGCATGTTTGAAGAAGCGAGGTAACAAAAATGAAGAAATGAGGCATTTCAAGATAATCTAGAGACGTGGAAGCTTCAATTTTTGACCAAAGTTACATATATCTTACGCTTGTTTAGCTCTATGTTATTAGGTTTTTGGTTGCTATTTGTGCTCGTCGTCGAGCTCCCGTGGATGTTTTTTGTTACTATGCTGATTTGAGCTTGTTTAGCTCTATGTTATTGTGTTTTTTGTTACTATGCTGATTCGAGCTCCCGTGGCTGTTTTTGGTTGCTATTTGTGCTCGTCGTCGAGCTCCCGTGTTGGTATTTTCTTGTGTTCATGCAGTTTTGTTTAGGCTATGATGATTGTCAAAATTTCTGAGATTAGCAACGTGCAATATCTATTGATATTGCACTGGATGACTAACAATGATGATATTGACCAGATTCTGAGCCCTCAGCCATTACGTACATGTTTGGTATTTGCAGGTTTGATGCAATTTGCTATGGTATATACATATTTATGGCTAATTAGGTTCTTTATATGTTTTTTATAGGTTTCATAAGAATTTCTGGCTAATTCAGGTACGTATTTCATAAAATTATGAATAATCAGGGTATTACATGTCTCGTTTATTTTTTCTTCGAAAACAGGTTTTGTGTGATTTTTTTCATCTCAAACATATATATTTCAGGTCAAATCAGGTACACACTTCATAGCAATTGAATCATGTTATTCCAGGTTTCGTATGATTTTTAAGGCAAACAGATATTTATAATGAATTCGGTAATTTACTATTTGTTCATGTTACATTCGTACTTTTATTTTGTTAAGATTACTTTACATAACGATCACAAATAAATTTGTCTTTAATGGGGGGTAATATTACCATGGTGACCATATACATTTTTCCCTACGCACTTCAAAACCAAACAAACACAAGAAAAGTAAGAAATGTCAAATCAACAAAAGTTTTCCTTTATTTTTCATACAAACCAAACACAAGAAGAGTTCATACCTTGGTTTCCCACCTTATTTTATGTGCGAACCAAATCAAAACAATCTATTTCTTGAAAAAGTTTGAAAAACTCAAAACTTGAGTTTCTTTACATGGAATTGCATTTCCCTATATCTAGGAAACGAACCAAACATCACCTTATGGGTAAAAACAAGGGAACAGATCTTTAATCTGCTTTGATACTAGTATAAAGATAAAATAGGTTGGTTTTGATTTGGGGTTTCGAATAGAAACTTTTGGTTTTCCAGTGTACTTCTTAAAAATGAGATAACCCTTCATTTTATAGAGGTTTTTCAGTAACCACCTTCACCCCAAATCGTATCAGTCTCCATGATTTACTCCATCCAACCATGAATCTCTCCTACAGAAATTAACATAGTTATACTAACAACCCAATAATATCTAAGGAACATTTCTTGATTGGTTTGGTCAATAATTGACTCAGTTAAGTTAACATAATCACATGGTTCATAATGAATCCTTATCATCAGGTTTGAAAATTATAAAGGCAATGAATCCAAGCAAAGATCAATAATTTTTTCAACACCCACCACAGACTTATTGACTTATATAGACGTGAACTGCACAAGTAGTTGATATTCATCCTCTCAATTTCGCCTGCAAACTGCAACTAAATGTGGGGGCGGAGTGGGTTTATCATAATAATTCGGAGTGTAGATATAAGTCCCCATTTCTCAAGTAATGTAGGAGAACTAAAGATTATTTTTTCTCTGCAACTCTCTGCGATTAAAGTTTCTCTCTACTGCTTGAAAGCAAAAGCGAAGAGCGTTCGCTACTCATAAGAACATGGCGGTGGTCGGAGACGTGATTCTGACCAAGATCATTGAGAAGTTGGTGGAGGTCGGGCTCGACTATGCAGCAGACCGGTATTTTGCTCGGGATGCTCGGATGAAAGATGAGCTTGAAAGGCTCAAGAAAGCTCTTCCTCGTATCCAAGCTGTTGTGGAGATGGCTGAGAGCGGGCAGCAAGAGATCAAGGGAGGACTCAACGAATGGCTGTGGCAACTAAAAGATGCGTTGGATGAGGCTGACAACGTACTTGATGAGCTTCATTACCTTAAGCTGCAGAAACAAGTTGAGGAGAAAGCCTCAGGCAGCAAAGAACATGGTCATAGTGGTAAGTGATGGTTTTTTAAATGTCAAAAAAAAAAAAAAAGAAAGAAAGAAATTTCGCCTTCTTGTTATCAGTTTTTTATTTCATAATTGAAGGTTAGCAATCAGATGCTCAAAAATAATTGATTGTTTTTCGAATTTAATCAATAAAAGAAAATGAACTTCTCTACCAATTTCGTATGCAGGCAGGGGTAAAGTGCGTGATTTTCTCTCCGACTCTAAACGGAAAGTTGTAAAAGTCTTCAAATCTGATCCCACCCTTGAGAAACTGAGGGGGGCTGTGAAAAGGCTAGATGAAGTCGCAGCCGGCGTGGGAAATTTCATCTCTACACTACAAGAACACAGACAACTGGATCAACAACATCAAACTCAGAGCATGGTTTCTGCTCGTGAAACTGGACCAGCTCTAACTGAGAGAAAAGTGTTTGGACGAGATGAAGAGAGGGAGGAACTGTTAGAGTGGTTGAGAAAGCCTGTCGAAGAAGAGGATGAGGGTGGTACCAATGTATCTCTTTTCTCCATTATTGGCCATGGAGGAGTGGGCAAAACCACCCTCGCACAACTCGTCTATAATGACGAGAGCTTATCCAATTCCTTCGATCGCAAAATTTGGGTGTGTATCTCCACTCCTTTCAATGCCAAAAAGGTTATGGCAGATTTGATAGAATACGCTACAGAAAGTAGACCTGAAGTCAGGGGACATAGCGCTCTGCAAGAAGCTCTTAAGAAACTGGTATCGTCTGGGAAATTTATCCTTGTCTTGGATGATGCATGGAATGATGACAATCGTTTTGATTGGGATAAATTGTTTGCTCCTTTGAGGAGCGGCCATAAAGGAAGCAAAATCTTGTTAACTACTAGATTGGAGAGCGCTGCAGACATGGCCGCATTGGCTTTGGGGGGGTCAATAAAGAAATCGTTGAAGTTAAATCCCTTATACGGTGATGATTTCTTATCACTTTTCAAGCAATATGCATTTTCTGGGGTAAATTCTTGTGATTATAGAAAGTTGGAATCCATTGGTGAGAAAATAGCAAGAAGGCTTGGGGGCTTACCATTGGCTGCAAAGATGACTGGGGCGTTATTGAATTCTAAGTTGGATGATAGTCATTGGACCAGAATTTTGCAAGCGGACAATATATCCGATCAAGCACAGCAGAGGGATGGTGTGAATGAGGTTTTGATGTTAAGCTACCACCATTTACCAATGCACTTAAGACCCTGTTTTTCTTATTGCAGCATCTTTCCTCAAGGTTATAGGTTCGAGAAAGATGATCTAGTCTTCACGTGGATTGCTCTCGGCTTCATTCAACAATCTCCTCAATATCCAACGGAGGCACCGGAGGATATAGGACGGCGTTGCTTTGATGATTTAGTGAAACTGTCGTTTCTTGAAAAAGGCGGTACCTTTTTTAATCGCCAACATAAAATACATGTACATTACTATATCATGCATGACCTTTTGCATGATCTAGCATGTAAAGTATCTCGTGGTGATTGCTTTAGATTTGTTGGAGGTTCAATTGACCAAATCCCGAATACGGTACGTCATCTGTATTTTGCAACCAGAAAACTTGACCTTCTTAAAGATGTGGGCAAAAGGAAGAATCTCCGTGCACTTGTGTTAGTCTTTAAAGGATATGTTAATGAGCATGCTAAGGCTTTGGAAGAAGCGTTTAAATTACTGGAAAGCATTCGGGTGCTGCGCCTAGCTGTTAACGGCATGAATGTATTGCCAGATGCAATTGGTAACATGAGGCATATTAGATATTTGTCGATTCATCATGTTATTTCTCGGTTACCTAGTTCATTCTGTAGGCTTTACCACCTGCAGGTCCTTGCCTGTGAATTTTTTGGTAATGAGACTGTTCTTGGCTTGAATAATCTTATTAGTTTGAGACACCTGATACCATGTGAAGTTTACTATGAAAAAATCGAGGGGTTAGGGACATTAACTTCACTTCAACGATTGTCGTTCGCTGCAAATGTTTGTAAAATGAGCGAATTGAAGGACCTGAAAGATCTGCGGGAACTGAAGATCCGTGGTCTTGAGAATCGCAAACATCACAAGGAAGTTAGTATGATCGAGTTGCATGGTAAAAGGAACCTCCTCAAGTTAGAGCTGGTTTGGTCTGATGATAGTGATGTGGCGGATGAGTATAAACTGATGCTTGATCGTCTGCAGCCACCTGATAGCCTCAGGGAACTAACAATCAAGGGATACCAAGGTGCCAGGTCTCCATGTTGGATGGAACCAGAATTATTAAAAAATCTGGAGTACATGAGCCTTGAATATGGCAGGGCATGGAAGCACCTTCCTTCTCTCGGGAAGCTTCCATACCTCATGCATTTGACATTGAGTGCACTGCCAGCTCTTCAGCAAATTAATTGTGAAGGTGGCTTTCAACAAATGAAGCATTTAGATATATCTGACTGTGAGCAATGGGAGGAGTGGTGTGGATTAGAAGCAGAGGCAGTACCCTGGTGTCCTCTCCTCAAAGAACTTGTTATCAAGAATTGTCGCAAACTGAAGGCGCTGCCCCCTCTGCCCCTCGGTCTCCAAAAATTGGAGTTGGAAGTTGTGGGATTGTCTGATTCTCCAACGTTCTGGGTGGGCAGCAACAGCAGTGGTAGCAGCTGCAGTACTAGCTTTTCATCCACGTCCTCTCCCTCCCTCTCTACATTGATAATTAGAAGGTGTGGAAAGCTGACATCCGTGGCTGGCTTGTTCCGACATCATCTTACATCTCTCAGGGAGTTGGAGATTAGATATTGCCCTAAGCTGAGGATGTCTCCAAACACAGTTACCCCAATTGATTGTTTCTCTCTCTCATCACTCGAACGGCTTTGGCTTGGTTATTGTGGTGGATCGGACAGTCTCACTCCTACGTTGTTAATGCAAAGTTCCCTCACTTCTCTTTCATTCCTTGGATTAGGTGGAGCTAACCACATAACCGCCTTTCCATCCGAAGTGGAGTGTAGAAGATTTACGTCACTGAGGGAGTTGAGACTGGCAGGGTGTAGAGAGCTGACATCAATTGGGCGTCTAGAGGCTCTTCCCCACCTCTCCATGCTAAGTATTCACAACTGTCCCAAGCTTGTGCAAGCAACTGCCGAAACAACTCCAGCATCAATTAAGTGGGAAGAGGAGCAGGAGTTCACATCAACTGTTGAAGAACTTAAAATCGATGACCCGTTCCTGCTCCACATAGAGCCATTGAGAAAACTCACATCTGTCAGACTGCTAGCAATACAAGATTGTAGTCATCTGGAGGCTGCTCTCGCAGAGTCATGGTTGTTGCAGAATTCAACTTCACTGCGACGTCTCAATCTGTGGGGTAAAGCAAAGTTCTTGCCTTCTAGCCTCCAAACTCTCCCTTCCCTCAAGACTTTACTACTTGCAAACGCTTGTGAGCTTCAATCACTGCCACCACTTCCTCTATCTCTGCAATTTCTGATAATCAGGGACTGCAACGAGACACTGAAGGTGCGATGCCAGGAGAATGAAGGTGCTGATTGGCCCAACATTCAACACATCCCTGACATCAAAATTGATTAGAGATTCGGTACGATCTCTCTTCCTCTCCTGATGTTGTATCTTTGCTGTTCAAAGTTGCATATAGCCAATGATTCACTCTAGTCATGGCATTTTTATGGATAGCTTTGTAGTATCCCTAATTTTCTATTGGTAATAAGTCTACATTATAAATATTAAGTTATAAAAAGACTTTTATGCAAAGAAAGAAAATAATAACTATCGTAATTGTTAAGGGTCTTGTTGCAATTGGATATTTGTTAAGGGGTTTATTGGAAGTGGATGCCAAATAAAAGAATGGAACAATCTGTAGCATCGTTCTTTCACTAAAAAAAAATGAAAAACATAAAATAACAA
The DNA here is from genome assembly GCA_022839385.1 of Asparagus kiusianus. Taxonomy (NCBI): domain Eukaryota; kingdom Viridiplantae; phylum Streptophyta; class Magnoliopsida; order Asparagales; family Asparagaceae; genus Asparagus; species Asparagus kiusianus. The sequence continues at coordinate 327,293 of BQKN01066895.1, forward strand.
AACTGAAAATCAAAGATAGAAGGAAGAATGAGTAAGGGCCTGTTTGGTTATTTCCTAAAAAACCAAAAAATAGTAATGAAAACCAAGAAATCTCAAAAAGTACAATTTCACACATTTCCATCCCTAAAACTCATCCACAACATCTAATAAAATATTATTTTTATCCAACAACTCATCCATCACATCTAATAAAATATTATTTTCATCCAACAACTCATCCATCACATCCACCATATCTAATAAAATATTATTTTTATCCACAACATCACTCAACTCATCTTATCTCATATTTAAAAATCACTCACATCATCCAATAAAATTGTGACAACTCATCTCATCTCATTAACATTTCATTTCTTTGTTTTCCTCCCAAAAAGCTAGGAAAACAATTTCCTTAAGTGTGAGTCACATCATCCAATAATATAATGACAACTCATCTCATCTCATCTATTTTCTTATTTTTAAGAAATAACCAAACAAAAGAAAACAACCTATTACAAGAAATATGTTTCTTATAATTCATTTCCTTATTTTTTCCGCCAACCAAACAACATCAAAACAAATTTTCTTAAAAAATCACTCACATCATCCTATAATAAGGTGACAACTCATCTCATCTCATCTACATTTCTTTGATTTCCTTCTTTTTTTAGCCAACCAAACAATCCCAAAACCTATTTTTCTTAGAAATATGTTTCCTTTTCTTTGATTTCCCTCTTTTCTTAGGCAAACAAACAGCCCCTAAAAGGAAAAGGGAAAAAAAAAAGAGCCGCAAGTTTTGAAGGGAGAACTGCCTGCGGTTTTAGAGAAAAGAAGTTAAACAAGGATGATCTTATCTTAAACATCATATATATGAGATATGAATAAATGAAGTGGTCTCAATTTGTTTAGGGTTAGCGAACTTTTATGATTCTAGGTGTTTGGATTAATTGGTCATAAAAGGTTAAAAAATATCAATTGGTGAGCGGACTCGTGAGAGTTGCTGCATGTTTAACTACAAATTACATTAATTGTTTGAGTGACTAGTATGGTTAACATGTTACTTAATTATATATTTAGCAGTGGTGACTGATCTATAGTAGAAGTAATAATTGCTTGTATTTATTCTCTAGGTATTACTAGAGACTACGAAATATCATTGTGAGAGGGATTCCGTTACTCGTCCGGTGTTCTGTAAGTGGGGGATTTATACGTTACGCATTGTGTATTTTTTATCTAAAAGGTATCCTAAACATATGTGAATTATTTCCTCAATGGATTATATCCTTTTGTATTATTTGCTCACATAGCACTTGTTGATTGGATCATATTTTGAGATGCACGCGGATATTTTGGTATAAATCATGCTTATTTTCTTTGTTGACAGTCAAGTCTTTTTCATGTAGTAGTAGGTTGAGATAAATATGTGGTTGATTTTCATTATTGGGTGACCTTTGTCATATTTCTTTCTGAAATGCTTGTTTATATGAAGTTTGTTCATTCTTTTGAAAACATATGCATCTCAATGTCAATATATCGGTGTATAACGAAGATAAGTAAATCATCTAAATACGGCTCAATGTGCCTCCATGAGATTTATTTTAGCGCTAATTAAGCCTAAAATTTTAGGTCTCGATATCCTAGTACAATGGCATTAATAAAAATGGGGATACCATGTCAACCAGGATATTAGGTATTGACCACATTGAGACACATGGCCTGCTTATTGCATGAATCTATATTTTAAAAAATGTTGCATCAAATATGAGAGTTCATTGATGGTTTTCTACTATTATAATATTTTGCTTATCAAGTCAAAATATTTTAGTTTTTGTTATGATCAAGTTGTATTCACCTTTTTGTTCAGAGACTCAAAATTAGGTGGAGGTGATGGTTTTCGAATCCTTAGAAGAGAGCAAGGAATAAATTGTAGATTGCAAAATTGCTATTATGTGAAGGATAAATAAAGGCTTCGATGTTTAGTTTACTTTTGGAAGACTGTAGTAATAAGATTATTTTTTTAAGGTTGAACTCTCTTTTCTAGTTGGGAGAACTTTTATTTATATTAATTGATTGGATAAATAAAGACTTTTGCTTATGGAGAAAATTGTTATTGGCTATTGAATTTAATGCTTAGATTATTTTGTTGGTCATGTGATCGATGAATGTATTTTTTTTGGAGAATATTTTAACTAGTTTTGTTCGGCTCCAATGTTCCTTCGAGGTCTTGAAAATTGGGGTTGTGACAAATTTCATGATCTTGCCAAATTATTTGGAATTGGTGGAAAATTGTATAGCTATTTTCCTTGACATTGAATCCTTTACCATAAATTCTTTTCATGCATAAACTATTTCATTTATTTGTTTTTGTTGTGCGCCGCGGAAGCCCTAACTCGACGAATCAAAAGCACACACAAGACAATAGTAGACCACAAACCAATGCAAGCCAACCAATCACAGCACAAACACAAGATATACGTGGTTCGGCAGTATGCCTACATCCACGGGGCAAGGAGGGGGGAGTTTCACTATTCAAATCAAAGGAAAGTACAAGTTAGGGTTACAAATCTTACCCAAAACCCTCAAATAAGACCAAAAGATCTCTCAAATAGACTCCAACAATAGAAGCCCTCAAATCTCCCTTTGCTCAGCTCAAAATCGCCCAACCTTAACCCTAAAATCAAGTTTAGGGTTTATATAGAGGTTACAGGCGAAACGGGTTTGGGAACTGAAACCCGGTTCGTCGGTCGACCGGTACGGTCAACCGCGATCAATTCCGGTCGACCGGTCCGGTCGACCGACCTCCATCCAGAAAACAGCTCAAAAATCCAGAGATTCGTCGGTCGACCGCACCGGTCGACCGAATCATCTGCGGTCGACCGTGCCGGTCGACCGACCACCGCTGCGAAGCACAGTGACAAATGTGCACGAATGCGGTCGACCGGACCGGTCGACCGCCGCCTGTCCAGACTGAGACCTGAGCTTGAACTGCTGCTGATTCTACAAATCTCCACCTCGGCGAACTTTTGCCAAAACTGAGCCGACACCAAAGCACCCTCAATCAACTCAACCGGCTGCATCTGCAAGACTGCCTACGTATCCTCTTGCCCAAGGAATCAAGCCGAACGTAGTTCATCCAAATGACCGTCAACGGCCTCAACAACGAAGAATATTCAACAAGTTCAAACAATGACCAAACTTCACACCTGGTACGACTTTGGTCAACATATCAGCAGGATTGTCCTTAGTGTGGACCTTCTCTAACGTGACATCACCATCATCCAATACGTCACGTACAAAATGAAATCTGACATCAATGTGCTTCGTGCGAGCATGGTAGACTTGGTTCTTCGCCAAATAGATAGCTGACATACTATCACAATGTACCTGAATGGTCTCCTGTGCAATCCCCAAATCCTCTAACAAGCCATGTAGCCACAAAGCCTCCTTCACTGCTTCAGTCACCGCCATATATTCCGCCTCCGTAGTAGAGAGCGCCACTGTAGACTGAAGAGTGCATCGCCAACACACCGGTGCACTAGCCAAAGTAAAAACATAACCTGTAGTGGACCGACGCTTGTCAAGATCTCCAGCATAGTCAGAATCCACGTAGCCAATACAATTCTGCCCTGTCTCATCATTCTTCGCAAAAATCAACCCAACATCCACGGTACCCTTAATATACCGTAGAATCCACTTCACAGCCTCCCAATGCCCCTTACCGGGGTTATGCATGTACCTAGATACCATGCTCACGGCCTGTGACAAATCTGGCCTCGTACACACCATAGCATACATCAAACTACCCACTGCACTGGCATACGGAACTTTGGACATGTAGTCCCTATCCTCCACTGAAACTGGTGACATCAAAGCTGAAAGCTTAAAGTGGGGAGCTAATGGAGTACTCACCACCTTGGTATTACCCTCAAAACTGAATTTCTTCAGCATCTTCTGCAAGTAACTCCTCTGTGTAAGCTTCAATCTCCCCTTCACCCTGTCTCGCTCAATCTCCATACCCAGTATCTTCTTAGCCTCTCCCAGATCCTTCATCTCAAACTCAGATGACAGCTCCTTTTTTTAATTTCCCAATAGCTGAAGTGTTCCTGGAAGCTATAAGCATATCATCAACATACAATAACAAATAAATATGCTCACCATCCTGTAGCTTGTGCATATAAACACACGGGTCATAAGGGCTCCTCGTGTATCCTCGGCCAATCATAAAGCTATCAAATCTCTTGTACCACTGTCGCGGTGATTGCTTCAGTCCGTAAAGAGATTTCTTCAATTTGCACACCAAATCTTCTCTTCCTGCAGCTTTAAACCCCATGGGTTGTGTCATGTAGATCTCCTCGTCTAAGTCTCCATGTAGAAAGGCCGTCTTCACATCCATTTGGACCAAATCCAAGTCCAGCTGTGCCACCAATGCCAATAGTATCCGAATAGATGAGTGCTTCACAACGGGTGAGAATACCTCGTTGTAATCAACTCCCTCAAGCTGTGCATATCCCTTGGCAACCAATCTGGCCTTAAATCGAATGTCCCCAATAGAAGATCCCTCTTTCTTCGCATACACCCACTTGCAACCAATAGCTTTCTTACCCTTCGGTAGCTTTGCAAGTTCCCAAGTGTCGTTCTTCCGAAGAGATTGCATCTCCTCCTCCATAGCATTCCTCCACCTAATGGAATCAGGGCTGGACTCTGCCTCCCTGAATGTGGCAGGAATCAAATCATCAACGACCTCCACCGATAAAGCATATGCCACCATGACATCATCATATCTAGCTGGCCGACGAATCTCTCTCCTCGGTCTATCTGCTGCAATGGACCCCTGAACATGACCCTGTTCCTGAGCCTCACCATCCACTGTATCCTCCTCATGCCCGACTGTCAACTCATCTCCTCCATGTGTCACCTCTGTAGGAGTCTCAATAGGAACAGTGCTAACTGGAGTGGGTGGAGTCACATCATACTCCACCTGCTGCGATATTCTCTCTGTCTGATCTTCCTCCACCTGCTGAGGAACTCGAGGCTTCATCATGTACGCCTCATCGAATGTGACATCTCTGCTAATGATCATCTTCTTATCTTGTGGGTCCCATAACTTGAAGCCTTTTACACCTTCTCTAAATCCCACAAAGATAGCCTTCCTCGCTCTCGGATTCAACTTCCCATCACTAACATGGAAATAAGCTGGACACCCAAAAATCCGTAGAGACTCATAATCACTGGCCACAGAACCAGACCAACGCTCCATAGGAGTCTTCCCCTCTATCGCAGTGCACGGCAACCTGTTAACGAGATGGCTCACATAAACCAACGCTTCGGCCCAAAAGGATCTAGATAATCTGCTCTGCGTCATCATACATCGCACCTTCTCCAGCAAGGTACGGTTCAGCCTCTCTGCCACCCCATTCTGTTGCGGTGTCTCTCTAACTGTGAAGTGCCTTCTAATGCCGTGATCCCGGCAAAACTGCAGAAATGGATCACTCTTGTACTCTCCACCATTGTCTGAACGAAGAGTCTTCACCTTTCTACCTGTCTGCAGTTCCACTTTCTTCTTCCACTCCACAAATATATCCAGGACCTCATGTTTATGCTTCATGGTATATACCCAATTCCTCCTGGAATAATCATCAATGAAAGTGACAAAATAATTTGCCCCACCAAGCGATGTGTGCTTAGAAGGGCCCCAAACATCTGTGTGAATATAGTCTAATATACCTTGGGTGTTGTGAATTGCGGTGCCAAACTTCACCTTAGTCTTCTTCCCAAGTATGCAATGCTCACACAACTCCATCTTGCAGGTCTTTGCACCTTTCAATAGCCCCTGTTTTGCCAAAGACTGTAGGGACTTATCACCTGTGTGTCCAAGCCTCATGTGCCATAGTGTGGTAGCATCCTCCTCTGTGGTAATAGAAGCAGCCAGACCCCCTGTCACTGTCTTGCCCTTCAAATAGTATAGGTTGTTTTCCCTGACCCCTCTCATCACCACCATGGATCCCTTCATAACCTTCAAGCTAGCATCCTCTAATATCACTCTATAGCCGGATGCCTCCAAAGTCCCAAGAGAAATGAGATTCTTCGTCAACTGCGGCACGAACCTCACTTCTTTCAATTCCCTAACCACCCCGTCATGCATTCTGATTCTGACTGAGCCAATCCCACTAATAGGACAAACGTGATCGTTCCCCATGAGCACCACGTCTCCTCTCTTCAACTCCTCAAAGTTGGTAAACCAATCCCTCTTAGGGCAAATGTGAAATGTAGCTCCCGAATCAAGCATCCACTCCGTAGAGTCGGCATAACAAACTGACGGCAGTGCGGGACAAGAGTAACCGGAAGAATCTGAATCTGAAGTGTCGCCAACAACCTTAGCAACATTCACCTCTGAAGCTTGTACAGCTTTCCCTCTTTGCTTTCCGGCTCTATCCTTTAACTTTGGGCACTCATTCTTCCAATGTCCTTCTTCTTTGCAAAAAGCACATTGATTTCTACCAACACTTTTATGGCCACCCCTATTCTTCGATTTTGAGCGGTTGAACTTCTGACGATTTGGACTACGGCCACGAACTGCTAATGCATCACCCGATGCCTTCTCGGAGGGCTCACCATCATTCTTCCTCAGCTCATAATTCACCAATGCCGAGGTCACCTCCTTATAGCTAACTGTAGTTCGCCCATTAATCATAGTGAGAACAAAAGTACTAAATTCATCATCCGGCAACGAACACAATAGTAACATCGCCTTATCTTTATCTTCCACCATGATATCAACATTGGCCATATCCGAAATAAGCTTTGTAAAGTTATTAACATGCTCCCGAATGGAAACTCCTTTCTTCTCTTGAATTGGTGGAACCTTTTCTTCAAATGAAGCCTATTCTCAATGCTCTTCGTCAAATATTTTTCATTGAGCGTTTCCCACAATCTCTTTGCCGACGTCTCATTCATCACATCATAAATGAGATCCGGTGTTAGGCATGATCGAATAACTCCACAAGCCCTGCTGTTCATTTTCTTCCAAACCCTATCATCAATCTCCTCGGGTTTCTCTTGAAACTCAAGAGTCTCCTCCAAGTTTTGTGCATCTAAGGCGTCCATTACTTGACACCTCCATAAACCGAAGTTGATCTTGCCGTCGAACTTTGGAACATCAATTTTGGTATTATTGATGCTCAAATTTTGGATCGCCTTTGTCAAAGCCGACCCCGATGTACTAGTAGCACTTGAACTAGCATTGCTTGTATCACCCATATTGTAGATCTACTCTTCAAACAAGAACCCAACAATGAATCCTTCAAACAAACTCCCAAATCCAACCCGGAGCTCTGATACCACTTGTTGTGCGCCGCGGAAGCCCTAACTCGACGAATCAAAAGCACACACAAGACAATAGTAGACCACAAACCAATGCAAGCCAACCAATCACAGCACAAACACAAGATATACGTGGTTCGGCAGTATGCCTACATCCACGGGGCAAGGAGGGGGGGAGTTTCACTATTCAAATCAAAGGAAAGTACAAGTTAGGGTTACAAATCTTACCCAAAACCCTCAAATAAGACCAAAAGATCTCTCAAATAGACTCCAA
>BQKN01066895.1:355249-371018 GCA_022839385.1 Asparagus kiusianus
TATATATATATATATATATATATATATATATAATGTAATATTAGGGTTAGGGTTAATTATTTTAAAACGAAATTAATTAAAAAGAAATAACTACTGGTATTTAAAAATCAAAATAATTATGGGATAAATATCTACAATTAAAAACGTACATGTTGTACTAATACAACAGTTGATACGAAATAGTTGAAATATACCAATATTGTACAATTAAACGAGAATAATTAATAATAAAAATATTTGTACTTACATTTAAAATTAAATAATTATGAGACAATTACGTACACAATAAAACGTATTAGTTATACTAATACGACACATAATATATAATAGTTGAAATAATACAACAAATTATACACGAAAATACGTAATTAATAATACAAAGTATTATACGAAATAATACATAATAATATTAATAATACAACATATTATTTAAAATAATATGTAATAGTACTGATAACATAACAAATTAATTCTAGAAAATTTTACTGAACGAAAATAAATTTATAAATTTTAAAACCATTTAAATAAATATAATATCAGATTTTTAAATCATAAAAAATTATAGGAAATCGAGAAAAATAAAAATACAATTTTAAAATTAATAATTAAATATTTGAAAATACCGTAAAATTATTTTAACTAGTATCTAAAATTCATGGTCCTTACACCATAGCCCTATATTCAGCCTCTGCGCTAGACCTAACCACTACTGCTTGTTTCTTACTTTTCCAAGTAACTGCATTTCCTCCTACAAACATGCAGAAGCCTGTAGTGGACTTTATGTCAAGCGGACTTCCGGCCCAGTCAGCATCAGTATAACAGTATAACCCACTATATTAACATGGCCATGTTTTCTCATTAAAATGCCTCTTCCTGGCGTAGATTTTAAATACCTTAGTATTTGATTAATGAGTTCCAAGTGACCCTTCATAGGTTTTTGCATAAACTGACTCACGTAGCTTACTACATATGCTATGTCGGGTCTGGTAATAGTAAGGTATATTAATTTTCCCACAAGTCTTTGAAACATGCCAATATCTTCAAGGGGTTCATGATTAGTGGTATTTTTTGATGAAAGTCCATGGAATATTGGCTGGTTTGGTACCTAACTTACTTGTTTCTCTAAGTAGGTCCAAAACATATTTTCTTTGAGAAAGAAACAAACCTTTGTGGGAGCGAGAAATTTCAATACCCAAAAAGTATTTTAGATTGCCTACGTCCTTAATGTCGAATTCAAGACTCAGGTGACGTTTCAGGGTTTCTATGCCACTTAGATCACATCCTGTAATCACCAAATCATCCACATAGATTAAGATAACAATGATACCTTTGTTTGAAGTCTTAGTGAACATTGAAGAATCTGCCTCGCATTTTTGAAAACCGACCTTAACAAGAGCCGAACTCAGCTTACCGTACCAGGCCCTTAGTGACTGCTTCAAGCCGTAAATCGCCTTTTTAACCTGCAGATCAGACCACTCTCTCTCGGCACAGAAAAACCAGGCGGCAAGTCAATGTAAACTTCTTCTTCGAGATCCCCTGGGAGAAAGGCATTTCTCACGTCCATTTGAAACAAAGGCCAGTCGTAATTGGTTGCGACCGACATAAGAGTGCGGACGGTATTCATCTTGGCCACAGGAGCAAAAGTTTCCTTGTAATCTACTCCGTAAGTCTGGGTATACCCTTTGGCAACTAATCTGGCCTTATACCGTTCTAATGTTCCGTCACTTTTGTACTTGATTTTGTAAATCCAACGACACCCAACAGTTTGTTTTCCATTGGGTAGTTTGACAAGATCCCAGGTTTGGTTTCGTTTTAACGCATCAAGTTCATCGTTCATGACGTTTACCCAATTGTTATCCCGTTTGGCCTCCTCAAAGTTGTTTGGTTCAGAACCCTTTTCAATTTGGGTTAAGAAGGAATAGAACTTTGGTGAAATTTTATCATACCTGACAACTTCCTGTATTGGATATGGCGTGGTGTGGTAAATCACAAAGTCTTGGAACTTGGCAGGTTGTTTTGTTAAACGGGTCGATCTTCGGACAAGTGATGTTCCTGCATGCACATGAACTTCTTCATTTTCGGGCCTGTTAGAATATGCCATAGGGCTTCCGCCTAATTCAGGCCTAGATGGCGTGTTCTCATCTTCATGAGTTGGGTTTGGATCTTCATAGGTTGAATCCGTTCCATCAGCAATGCTAGGCCCATCACGAGTTGCAGAAAAATCACTGATATCTTCTACCAACGGCTCATTTTGGCTATTTTCAATTTGGCTGGGACCATATTAGTGATCCACTAGAATTGTAGCGATTTGAAAATCTTTATATGCAGTTATCTCTCTCTGATTTTCTGTCGCATAAAACATTTTATTTTCATCAAACCGTACATCTATAGAGACGAAAGCATGTTTCTATTTTGAAGGGAAAGATTATCTCCAGATACATTGTTGTTGCCTGCCGGGGACTTTTTTTGAACTCGTTGCGCTAGCATTTGCATTACGAGATCTTGGTATTATCTTAGAAAAAGAATGTCAATCCGTTGTCTATCAGAAATATTAGAGGCTTAGGGTTGTTTGGTTCAATTTCCATAAAAAAAGGAAAAAGAAATGAGCTCAATCGAAAACTCAACCCCGTAAGTGGGTTTACAAGCAAGCAAACAAAAAAAAACTGTAGCAAGCATCCTAGACGGAAATTCCGTCTAGGATGCTATATCAGATGGAATTTTCGTCTAGGATACTTCCGAGACGAAATTATCTTAGACGGATTTTATTTCCGTCGAGGATTATCCGTCTAGGATGCATCCTAGACGGAAATTCCGTCTAGGATACCGCATCCTAGACGGAAATAAACTCGACTCACATCCTAGACGGAATTCCGTCTAGGATATGTTTTTTAGACGGAAATGAGAGTATCCTAGACGGAATTTTCCATCTAGAATGCCTCATTTTGTACTAGTGAGTATTCCAAAAGAAAAAGATTCTGCCAGCTTGTATGTTGCGTAACACGCTGCATGTTTAACAACAAATGACATTAATTGTTTGTGTGACTTAATTTTATGGTTAACATATTACTTAATTATATATTTAGCAGTGGTGACGGATATATAGTGGAAGTAATTATTGCTTGTATTTATTCTCTAGGTATTACTAGAGACTACGAAATCTCATTGTGAGAGGGATTCGGCTACTCGTCCGGTGTTGTGTAAGTGGGGGGATTTATACGTTACGCATTGTGTATTTTTTTTATCTAAAAGTTATCCTAAACATATGTGAATTATTTCCTCAATGGATTATATCCTTTGGTATTATTTGCTCACATAGCACTTGTTGATTGGATCATATATTTTGAGATGCACGCGGATATTTTGATATAAATCATGCTTATTTTCTTTGTTGGCAGTCAAGTCTTTTTTATATAGTAGTAGGTTGAGATAAATATGTGGTTGATTTTTATTATTGGGTGGCCTTTGTCTTATTATTTTATGAAATAATTGTTTATATGAAGTTTGTTCATTTTTTTTTGAAAACATATGCATCTCAATGTCAATATACCGGTTTATAACGAAGATAAGTAAGCCATGTAAATACGGCTCAATGTGCCTCCATGAGATTTATTTTAGTGCTAAGGGCATCTCCAACGCAGCGGCAAAATGCCGCTGCGTTGAACTGTTCGAGCTCCAACTGTGCCGCATATTTTGCGGCACTATGGAGGAGATGAACAGTGCGACGCCAAATATAAAATCAAACTTTTGACTGATTCTAGATCGATTATATTAGGATCAAGAGTTGGAAGTTGTTGCCAAATGTCAATCATATAAGTATAAAAATTATGAATGGATCTTTCACCTTGTCCTGCCAAAAGCGACATCTTGCAGTAGACGGTATTCATTAACATCATCTTCTTCAGTGTAGAAACCTTGAGGACGTGTCCAGCGAGATTTGGCAGAAGTGTAATTGACAAATTGTAACTGAATGGTCGGTGTAACTGATTGAATAAGAAGGGTGATTGCCTTATTTTCATTTGCTGTGCAAGCTTGAAGAGCTTTGTTCGTAGATACTTGTAGTTTTGTCAGAGGAGGCACAGAAGATCCATTGACATGTCTCCGAAGACCTCTGCTCAAGAGGTAAAACTTGAGGGTCAACGCCCATGCACCATAGTTTGGTCCCTCAAGTTTGATGCCAATCGATTTAGGGATTAAAAGAGGCTTGTTTTTGTGAAATTTCTCCTGACAAAAATCATTTCGTATCAAAATTACTTCAAAGGAGAACAACCTGTTCGGCAAAAATGTCATATACGAGAGTTTCCGTCACAAAGTTGTACCGGCTCAGCCAAGTCGAGTTTAATGACCCCACACGCCCCCGAGGTGGTGGGTGATTTGTCTCTTGGTTTCAATTGCACTTTAACCGTTCGATAAAGTGCCCGTTTGAGAATGCCAAGGGGAATCCAGAGCTTGCAGGTATAACGAAATAACCGACGTGAATGCAGTTGCAGATGAGTACAAATGAACCCCTTTGTCATAACTCATAAGCATACGCGGTCATGAAACGTGTCCTAATGCACCAAACACTTTTCTTTCTTATCGTTGACTTCCTTGGCTGCTCTCACATTGCGGGGTCTGCTTTTATGGCATAAACTAATGACGTGACCAGATTTGCAAAAGGATATTACCTGTCTGCTTCCCGTTGTCATAAATCTTGGAAACTCTGAAGCCCGGGATTACCCGTCTGGATTCCCGTTGTCAATGACTTCACTATTAGATCATTATCCTAATTCCGCTTATCTTATTCTTTTCTCATATGGACTTAAACATGTGAATATACATCCAATATGAACGTTAAACTGGTATTTAAACAATTTGGAAATAATAAAAAAAATAATTGCAGCGTTAATTCAATATTCTCCAATTTGAACGATAAACTTTGTAGGCTGTATAGGTCATTTAATTTATGACCAAGAACTCAAAAGGGCTTGGAGAGATCAATGAATATTGGAAGTTTAAGGAGCAGAGGACCTTCCAGTTTTCTCTCTTGCTTCCATTTATAGATTTTGATTTTGATTTCGATCTCGAAAAGGGTTTGGATTTGGAACTCATCAATCGATGGCAGAATCTGAGGCAGAGTCTGATCAGATCGTAAGTTTTTCGGGGCGATTTTCCTCGGGAAGGTTAGGGTTTCTTTCGTCTTCATTTTTTGGATTCGATTTTTCGTTTTCGGATCTTTTTGTTTTTTAAACCCTGATTTCGAGGGTTAGGATTTGTTCCCTTGTGTGTTTGATCAATTTGATTGTTCTTTTCGGAGTTTTCAGAGGAAAAAAAAGGGGGGAAAATAAAAATAAAAAAGAAAAGAAAAGAGAGATTTTAAAAGATGGTGTTTTTGGGAGTAGATCCTCAATTCTTGATTGGGCCTATTGAGAGTACGAATTTTGTGGCCCAAAAAATTGGGGGGGGGGGGGAATCTGTTCCATCTTTAATCTCAGATGATCTTATTAAAAAAGTTTCCACAAAGCCCATTGTTCAGCCCAATAGGGTTCCTGAAGAAGATAGGGATAAGTCTACGGTGGGGATTGAAATGAACAGATCTCGAGATGTTTCTACGGTTGCTGATGAAGGGGAGTGGGTTAAAATTGTGAAGAGAAACCCTAAGCTGACTTCTCCTAAAAATTTCGTTCCTCTTCGTCTTCTTTCTGCGGATTTCATTAGGAAAAATCGATTGTGTTTTCGCTGTGGAGGCTCAAGACACATGGAGAGAGATTGTCGAGATCCAGTTGTTTGTTTCCGCTGTCAAAAAGTTGGACATGAAGCGAAAAATTGTAAATCTGGAGTTTCCGCTCATGGTTCTTCTGAAAAATGGCGGGGATCTGGTGGTCGAGGTATGAATAGTGAAGGAAGAGGTCAAAGAAACTTTGGTGGTCAAGGATTTCATGGTGGTCGTGGAAATCTTGGTAATAGGGGTGCTGGTGCTGGTGGTCGTTATGGAGGAAGTAATGGGAGATCTGATAGCTCTAACCCCTGGCAATGGAGGACAGAGACTTCGACTTTTTCTTCTTCCAGGAATCTTGATAGATCGGCTGAGATTCGTCCACTAGATAAAGGCAAAAGGCCTCTTGCTGCCGTTGATGAAGAAAAATTGCACGAGAATATGGCTAAATATCAAGATCCAGGTCCAAGGGATTTTGGGGACTTGGAGGCTGAATTAAAAACATCAGGTGATCGCCCTCGTTTTTCCTCTGCTGTCCTCAATTTTGAGGGTGAGGTAAATTCTGGATTTCAAAAGTTTAGAAAATTTGCTATTATTTCGTTTGTGGAGGGGGCCAATGTTTCTCTAGAAAGATTAGAATTGGACTTGAGAGCTTTTTTTCCTATGAACAAAAACTGGGATGTTAGACTGTATACTAATGGTGAGGTTTTAGTGAAGATTCAGTCGTGGAAACAAATGGAAGAGCTTATTAGAATGAGAGTTTTATCTTTAAGATCATGTAAAATTAAATTTAGAAGATGGAGTGCTTGGGAGGAAAATATTGTGGAAAAAAGAAACTCATGTGTTTGGATTAAACTGAAACATGTTCCCCCTCATTTATGGAACAGAGAATCTTTTGAACTGATGGTTAAGCCTTTTGCTGATTTAGTAGAGTTGGACTCTTTAACAGAGGCTTGCACAGAATTTATTGATGTTGTTCTCTTGATCAGATGCTTGGAATATGTAGATATCCCTAAAGTTTTAAAAATCTTTGTGGGGAAGAATCAATACAATGTGAATATTTCAATCATGTCTGTTATGGGGGATTTTAGTGAAGGGGATAGAAAAAAGCAAAAAATTGATCAGATGGAGGAGAATGTTCAAAGCTCTTATAATGATAAGTGGTTTAAAGGAAGAAAAAATAGTGGAGCTGATTCTTCTTCTCAAAAAGATTCAGTTACTAATTCCTGGTCAGTTAAACAGGATCTGAGAAACACTCCTTGGGGATCTCCTGCTGCTAAACTTTGGATGGATGCCAAGAGCTTTTATCAAAGACAAAATTCTGACTGGGAACGATGGATGATTAATTCTGATATAAATCCTGATGTTGAACAAATCCCAGAGGAGACTGTGGTGGTAGAACATGGAGAAAAGAGTACTCAGGAGACTGAACCTGATAGTAAGACTGTTGAGGAGAATTTTACTTTTCCTATTCTTTCTGAAGATATGGAGGCTACAGTGATTTCAGAAGAGGGTGAAAAAGTTGATTCTCATGAAGAATATCAAGCCAAAACCACAATGACTACTGAGGACACTAGTAAGTGGCTTTCTTTTCCTACCAGTAACAATGCAGAGGATATAGAAAAAGTTGAGGAAAAAGCAGAGGAGGATAATAATGTCCTTTTGGTTCAACCATTGAATTCTCTGCCTCCTGAGGAGTTAGTTATCAGTACAAAGGTGACTTTTGTTAGGAGATGCTCCAGATTTGTTGACTTGGATCCCATGAATGCAGTAGACAGAGCCTCTGCAAGAATGGCAAGGAATGCTTCCCAAGGAATCTCTGTTAAAGGTTCAGGTGATTCTTCTTCATCTTCAAGTCTGGGTTCTTCTTATGTTCCTATTTTATTTGATTCTTGTTCTAACAAGCAATTCCAGAAATTTGCTTCTCAATGTGCTATTACTCTTGATCCTCAAGAGGATTTTGATCCTTTAAAAAAATTGAGGTAAATGGAACAGGAGAGAGCTACTTTAGAGTAGCCTTTTGGTTTTTACCAGATTGGGGGTGTTTCTGATATTACATGTTGATTACATGGAATGTGAGAGGTTTGGGTTTAAGCTCCAAAAGATTTGGTGTCAAAGACTTTTGTCTTTTGAATAAGGCTGAGATTATTTGTTTACAAGAAATTAAGTTGGAATGCATTAATGATAATATTTTAAAAAGTTTAGGGGGCACCTTTTTTGAGTGGGTTTGGTTACCTTCTATTGGTGCTTCTGGTGGTATTATGATTGGATGGAACTGTAATAAATGGAAGAAAAATCAGGAATTTTCTGGGAAGTATGTTCTGTCAGTTGTTTTGCAGAACAACAAAAATGGATTCATTTGGACTGCTTCTTCAGTGTATGGACCTCATTGTAATAGTGAAAGGACTTTATTTTGGCAAGAACTTAAAATTTTGAAAGATAATATTTCAGGTCCTTGGGTTGTTGTGGGGGATTTTAATCTTACTTGCAATCCTGATGAAAGAAAAGGAAAAGGTATTCATAGAAGAGAAATGGAACTTTTTAATGAAATGATCACTGATTTGGAATTAATTGATAGTCCCCTTCATGGGAGAAAGTTTACATGGTCTAATAAAAGAAGATCTCCTTCTATGGCCAGATTGGATAAAGTTTTTTTTAACTCTGAATGGGATGATGTTTTTCCTTTTTCTAGGCAACAAGGTTTATGCAGCCAATTGTCAGATCATGCCCCTATAAGTTTTGATTGTGGTGGTAATCAACAAAGTGCTAAACTGTTCAGATTTGAAAAAATATGGCTACAATCTGAGGAGTTTAAAAAAGGAATTCCTTTATGGTGGAAATGTGCTCCTTCAAGTGGTTCTGCTGCAAAAAATTTTGTTGGCAAATTAAGATTTTTAAGGAAATGTATTAAACAGTGGACCCATACTAATTTTCATAGTGTTAAACAAAAAAAAGATTTATTGGATAAGCTTCTAGAATGGGAGGTTTTAGAAGAGTCTAGAGATTTAACAAATGATGAGTTGATTAGCAAAAATGATATCACTTTTCAGTTGAATGAAATTTTGCTTCAAGAAGAACAAATGTGGAAGCAAAGAGCAAAAACTCATTGGCTCAAAGAAGGGGATCAGAATACAGCTTATTTTCATAAGATTGCTAATGGTAGGAAGAGATGTAATTTGATATCTTCAATTACAGTTAATGATGTGATTATTAGTTCTGAAGATGGTATAGCTCAGGCTTTTTCCAATCATTATAATCAAGTATTTGGGCAAACTGTCAATCACAGATGTAAATTAGATTGGAAGAAGTTATTCCCCTTGGTTGATTGGGGTCCAGATGAGATTGAACAACCCTTTTCTATGGAAGAAATCCATAAAGCCATTTTTGATATGAATGGTGATAAATCTCCTGGCCCTAATGGTTTTCCTGCCCTCTTTTATCAAGTTTTTTGGGATACTGTCAAAGGAGATATTATGAGGTTATTTGTTGAATTTCATGAGGGCATCTTAGAAATCAATAGATTTAATTATGCCCATATTGTCCTTATTCCAAAAAAGAATGGGGCTAATTCTATTAATGATTACAGGCCCATCAGTTTGTTAAATGTGATTTATAAAGTGATTACTAAAGTCTTAACTAACAGACTGAATTTTAAGTTGGAGATGCTTATAGACCCATTGCAATCTGGTTTTATTAAAGATAGATTTTTGCTAGATGGAGTTGTGGCAGCTCAAGAAATTATCAATGATTGTTTCTAGAATAACAAAAAAGGTGGGATCTTATTAAAATTAGACTTTGAAAAAGCATATGATTTGTTAGACTGGAACTTTATTTTAGAAGTCTTGAAAGCAAAAACTTTGGTTTTAAGTGGATTAAGTGGGTGACCTTATGTTTGAAAGACGGTTTATCTGCCACCAACATAAATGGTAAACCTAGAAATTGGATTATGTCCAAAAGGGGTGTTCGTCAAGGAGATCCTTTGTCACCTCTTCTTTTTGTTTTGGCAGCTGATTCTTTTACTAAGATGTTGAAATTAGCTATTGATGCTCAGCTAATTGAAGGATTAGGTCCTGAAAATATGAATTCTAAAGTTTTTTGCTTACAGTATGCTGATGATACTTTGATTTTTTGCAAAAATAAAAAAGAGCATTTGACTGTGTTGAAACTGATTTTATATTGCTTTGAACTAGCCTCAGGCTTAAAAATAAGTTTTAACAAAAGTGTTCTCATTGCTCTTGAAGAAAATGAGAATTTACAGTAGAATTTGGTATGTATGATGAATTGTAAATGTGGTAATTTTCCCATTACCTATCTTGGGATTCCTTTGAGACCATGAAAATTGAAAAGAGATGACTGGTTTTCTTTGAATGAGAAAATTGAGAAAAGATTAGCTATTTGGAAAGGTAGATCTTTATCAAGAGGAGGAAGATTGGTTTTGATTAACTCAGTTCTCTCTTCTATGCCAATTTTCTGGTTGTCTTTTTTCTTATTCCCAGCATGGGTTATTGAAAAAATTGATTTTATGAGGAGAAGATTTTTATGGACTGATTCTTTGGAACATAAAGGATGCACTAATCTGGTTAAATGGGAAGAGATTTGTAGACCAAAACATTATGGTGGTTTGGGGGTTAAAAATTTAAAAGTGATGAATAAAGCTCTTTTAGGTAAATGGCTTTGGAAATGGTTTAATGGCAATAAAGAGCTTTGGAAACAAATCAGTCACCATAAATTTTTTGAAAGAAAATCATGGTCTGAATATCTTCATTCGGGTAATACTCATTTAACTTGGTTTTGGAAAGATTTCTGGACTAATTTTGACAGCTTTCTTTGCAGTACTCAAGTGGAAGTTGGAAATGGAAAATTTACCCTTTTTTGGCTTGATAAATGGTTAGGTTCATCTACTCTTGCTTCTCTTTTTCCATCTTTGTTTAAACTCTCTTCATCTCCTTATGCTACTATTTGTAGTTTGAGAATTAAAGAAGATAATATATGGAGATGGGTT
This sequence comes from Asparagus kiusianus, assembly GCA_022839385.1. Taxonomy (NCBI): domain Eukaryota; kingdom Viridiplantae; phylum Streptophyta; class Magnoliopsida; order Asparagales; family Asparagaceae; genus Asparagus; species Asparagus kiusianus. The sequence continues at coordinate 365,944 of BQKN01066895.1, forward strand.
CTTCAATTCAAAAGACAGTTGACTGGGGATCTTGTTCTTCAGTTTTTTAAACTGTTGGATATTCTTAATTTGAAAAGTTTATCAGATGTGGAAGATAAGAGAAAATGGTTGTGGGAAAATAAAAAAAACTTTTTCAATGAGATCATTTTATCATTTCCTTATTGATGGGGGTCTAAGATATGATTGTGCAAGGGTATGGGAGCTCCCTATTCCTCTGAAAGTCAAATTTTTAGTTTGGCTGGCTATTAGACAAAGTCTGAACACAAAAGATATATTAGAAAAAAAGGGAATTTATTTAGACAAAATCTGTTGTTTATGTTCTAAGGAGACTGAAAATCATACTCACATTTTTATTAATTGTGAGTTTGTTCAATCTATCTGGAAATTAATTCAATACAATCTACAGATTGAAGAGGATTTCAGGTTGGGGTCCCTGAAAAATCTGTGGCTGAAATGGAACAGTAGTTCTCTTGGGGATTCTAGATTGAAAAGAGATATCTCTATCTGCTGTCTTATTTAGTGTATTTGGCAAGAACGCAATGATAGATTGTTTTCTAACAAAAGGAGGAATTACATTATGATTCTGCACAAAATCATAACTTTCTCAAATTTATGGCTAGGTATGAAAAGGGAATCTGCCAGAACCACAAGACTACAGGAAAGGAGGAAGAAGAAAATAGCGCTTGATGCGGGAGTCAAGGCTGCTGCTAGAGTTGATGACAGAAGCTCTGGGGGGATTATTCAGCTGGAATGATCCCTGTTGATAAATCTTTTTGGGATAGTTGTCTCTTGATAGCAAAACATCTAATAGTTTCTGTTCTGTTTTTATGTGATTCTACAGTTAGTTTTGGGATATTTTCTAACTTGTGGTTAGAGCTTGGGATATCAGTTTCAGTGGTTTGTAGTTAATTTTGAACATGGATACATATCCTAGGTTGGGGATATGTACATATTATGTAACAACCATTTTGTTATTTAGCTGGCTGGGATATCTTTATGGTATCCCATCCTTTCTCTAAAAAAAAAAAAAACTTTGTAGGCTGTTTCGATTTACCTTGTTTTAATCAATACCTTGTCAGGTTTGTAAACAGGAAGAGCAACTATCAAAACTATGCTTTAGTTGGAATTACGACTCATATATACAATTGTACACAATCACACGGCTCATAACGAGCCATCACCGTTTTGTTCTCTTATTATTCGATCAATTTTTGGGTTCCCACATCACATAGCGTGTTTTGTGGCCTTTGCACGCACCTAACGTTTCCTATTGATCTTTACTATTGACTTGTTGACTTAGATAGACTTGAACCGCGCAAAGTAGCTGATATTCGTCCTCTCAATTTCGCCTGCAAACCGCAACTTAATGTTGGGCGGAGTGGGGTTTATCATAATTATTCGGAGTGTGGATATATATAAGTCCCCCAATTCTTAAGTAATGCAGGAGAACTAAGGAGCTCTCTGCAACTGTCTGCAATCGAAGTTTAGATCTACTACTAGAAAGCAAAAGCGAAGAGCGTTGGATACTCATAAAAGCATGGTGGTGGTCGGAGACGTGATTGTGACCAAGATCATCGAGAAGTTGGTGGAGATCGGTTTCAACTATGCAGCAGATCGGTATTTTGCTCGGGATGCTAGGATGAGAGTTGAGCTTGAAAGGCTCAACGATGCTCTTCCTCGTATCCAAGCTGTTGTGGAGATGGCTGAGAGCGGGCAGCAAGAAATTACTGGAGCACTCAAGAAATGGTTGTGCCAACTCAAAGATGCTGTTTACGAGGCTGACGACGTTCTTGATGAGCTTGATTACCTCAGACTACAGAAACAAGTTGTGGAGAAAGCTGGTGAGCAGTGGCTTTTTAAATATGAAAATATGAAATAAATGATTGTTTTTCGAATTTAATCAATAAAAGAAAATGAACTTCTCTACCAATTTCGCATGCAGGAAGGGGTAAAGTGCGTGATTTTCTCTCCGACTCGAAACGGAAACTTGTAAAAGTTGGTAAAAGAGTCTTCAAATCTGATCCCACCCTCGAGAAACTGAGGGGGGCTGTGAAAAGGCTAGATGAAGTCGCAGCGGGCGTGGGAAATTTCATCTCTACACTACAAGAATCCAAACAACTGCATCAACAACATCAAACTCAGAGCACGGTTTCTGCTCGTGAAACTGGACCAGCTCTAACTGAGAGAAAAGTGTTTGGACGAGATGTAGAGAGGGAGGAACTGTTAGCGTGGTTGAGAAAGCCTGTCGCAGAAGAGGATGAGGGTAGTACCAATGTATCTCTTTTCTCCATTATTGGCCATGGAGGAGTGGGCAAAAGCACCCTCGCACGACTCGTCTATAATGACGAGAACGTAACTAGTTCCTTCGATCACAAAATCTGGGCATGTATCTCCACTCCTTTCAATGCCAAAAAGGTCATGGAAGATTTGATAGAATACGCTACAGAAAGTAGACCTGAAGTCACGGGTCTTGGTGCTCTGCAAGAAGCTCTTAAGAAACTGGTATCGTCTGGGAAATTTCTCCTTGTCTTGGATGACGCATGGAATGATGACAATCGTTCTGAGTGGGATAAATTGTTTGCTCCTTTGAGGAGTGGCCATAAAGGAAGCAAAATCTTGTTAACTACTAGAATTGTGACAGTTGCAAAAATGGCTGCATCGGCTTTGGGGAGGTCAATAAATGAGCCAATGATATTGAAACCTTTAGATGATGACAACTTCCTATCACTTTTCAACCAATATGCATTTGCTGGTGTAGACTCTTGTGATTATAGGAAGCTGGAATCCATTGGCGAGAAAATAGCAAGAAGGCTTGGGGGCTTACCATTGGCTGCAAAGACGATTGGAGCGCTATTGAATTCTAAGTTGGATGATAATCATTGGACCAGAGTTATGCAAGCAAACAATATATCCGATCAAGCACAGCAGAGGGATGGTGTGATGGCGGTTTTGATGCTAAGCTACCATCATTTACCAATGCACTTAAGACCATGTTTTGCTTATTGCAGCATCTTTCCTCAAGATTATAGGTTCAAGAAAGATGATCTAGTCTTCATGTGGATGGCTCTTGGCCTCATTCAAAAATCTTCCCAATATCCAAACGAGACACTGGAGGACACTGGAAGGGGCTACTTGGATGATTTAGTGAAACTATCATTTCTCGAACAACCTCAAGACAGAACTTTCTACAACATGCATGATCTTTTGCATGATCTAGCACGTAAAGTATCTCATGATGAATGCTTTAGATTTGTTGGAGACATGTCAATTGACCAGATCCCGAATACAGTACGTCATCTGTATTTTGAAACCGACAAACTTGACCTTCTTAAAGATGTAGGCAAATGGAAGAATCTTCGCACACTTGTGTTAGTCTTCAGAGGATATGTTAATGAGCATGCTAAGGCTTTTGAAGAAGCGTTTAAATTACTAGAAAGCATTCGGGTGCTGCGCCTAGATGTTAAGCGCATGAAGGTATTGCCGGATGCAGTTGGTAACATGAGGCATATTAGATATTTGTCGACTAGTCATGTTATTTCTCGGTTACCAAGTTCATTCTGTACGCTTTACCACCTGCAGGTCCTTAACTTTTTTTGGCCGCGTATTAGATATTCTACTGGTCCTGTTCTTGGCTTGAATAATCTCATTAGTTTGAGACACCTGATACCATGTCAAGTTTACTATGAAAAAATCGAGGGGTTAGGGACATTAACTTCACTTCAACGTTTTTCGTTCGCTGCTGGAGTTTATAAATTGAGCGAATTGAAGGAGATGAGAGATTTGCGGGGACTGAAGATCGGTGGCCTTGAGAGTCACAAACATCACAAGGAAGTCAGTACGATCGAGTTGCATCGTAAAAGGAACCTCCTCAAGTTAGAGCTGGTTTGGTCTGATGATAGTGATGTGGCAGATGAGTATGAACAGATGCTTGATTGCCTGCAACCACATGATAGCCTCAGGGAACTAACAATCAAAGGATACCAAGGTGCCAGGTCTCCATGTTGGATGGAACCAGAATTATTAAAAAATCTGGAGTACATAAAACTTAAATTTAGCAGGGCATGGAAGCACCTTCCTTCCCTCGGGAAGCTTCCATACCTCGTGCATTTGACATTGAGGGGACTGCCAGCTCTTCAGCAAATTAATTGTGAAGGTGGCTTTCAACAAATGAAGCGTTTAGATATATCTGACTGTGAGCAATGGGAAGAGTGGTGTGGATTAGAAGCAGAGGCAGTACCCTGGTGTCCTCTCCTCAAAGAACTTGTTATTAAGAATTGTCGCAAACTGAAGGCGCTGCCCCCTCTGCCCCTCGGTTTTAAACTGTTAGATGTAATTTCATCTACTCTATTAACTTGAAGTGAAGGAAGGATCAACCTCCAGCAAAAATAATATTGTTTCCGTGTAAATCTTTGTTTTAAACTGTTAAATGTAATTCCTACCTTGAAATGTCATGACAACCTCATGAAGAAGGGAACACGCCAAGGTATCATGGAACTAGAAGCATTAGTTATTACTGACATGAAAAACCATTTCTGTTGTGGAAATTTATTAATTAATTAATTTACTGATTTATCATAGGGATGTCAATGTTGTTGCTTTTAATAAAATTTCTAACTCCAATTTTATGACTCGTTCGTTAATCCAGGAATTCTTTGTTATCAAATTAATATTTTGTAGATGGTAAAAGTGCTGAGTATATAATTCAGGCTATAACCAGTAGCTTCAATTTGAAGATAAACATTTCTTTTGAATTTCTCACAGATACCATAGCATAGAAGCTGCTCGACCATGGGAACTGCTTTATGAGACTGTTACAAGATTTTCCGCAGCTCTTGATTTCTTGCAGGAACTTCCTAACCAAGCATTGCCCTCCATGGAAGCATCACAATCCAAAGAAGTCGAGTTCTCTTTGAGTAGGACTCTTAATTAAGAAGCTGTATGTTGATTTTGCATTTGATTTCTGTCAGCTGCTTTACTATGAAGTTGCGCTCCTTGGTTGGCATACAAAAAGTGAAAGTGATGCAGTCTTTGTTGGGGAGAAACCCCTCTATTCAGAGATCAAACCAAATCGCCGA
>BQKN01066895.1:371418-397670 GCA_022839385.1 Asparagus kiusianus
CACCTGAGGTGAAACAATGGCCGTATCCAAAACATATCCACCAGCTGTATCCAAATCTACCAACTCGTCATCCGTGTCCAAAACCAAATGACTCACATGCTGTGTCACCTCAGCTGGAATCTCCAATAATGCAGAATGACCTGGAGTATGTGAGAAAATCCCCACCCAATGTGGAGTAGCATCAGCCTCCACCCGCTGCGATATCCCTCTGATCTGATCAATACTCTCCACCTGCCGAGAGTCCAAAGTGACAAACCTGCCCAGACTAAACTCAGAAGCTCCCAACTGATAGCCGAATGAACTCCTGAATGCCAAATGTGCAATCGGATCCAATCTCACATCAACGATGTGACCAAGTACTGGGTAGCCAAATATCCGACGCCAACCAAAAACTGAAGCAGCTCCACCAGATCTAACAACTGTACACGCAGCAGTCGGCAACCTCATAAGATAGCCCAATCGTGTCGAAGCTCGAAAACCAGATCCACTACTCGACAACCAACGCCGATCCTCCTCCAGAAAAGAACGGCCCATTAAATCCGTCATCTCATCACGTCGCCCCGTTGTTTCCTCTCCTAAGAAGTGTCTCCAACTGCCATGAGCTCGGCACCAATGCAAGAAAGGACTCCTACTAGAATAAGTATGACTGGTAACCTTTCTGCCCATACACCTCCTCCAACTGTTACGGACTACTAGGGCTTTATACCAGCGGGACTTGGTTGCAACCCAAATATGCCTAGTACAATCCCCAACATAGGAAACAAGATAACGATTACCTCCCGATGATGCCTCCTCGGAAAGCCCCCAAATGCCTGACTGAACACCTCCAATAAGACCCCTCGATCGGTGGATGGAAGTGCTGAACTCCACCTCGGTCTCCTCGCTCATCCCAACGTGCTCGCAGGACTTCAATCTGCAGGTCATAGCACTCCTCAACAATCTGTGCACGGCATAACCAACAATATACCCCAGCACCAAACAACGCCACAGTCTAGCCATAGAAGTCGTCAGCTCTCTATCAAACACCGTGCTCCCAAGCAAATAGTATAAGTTACTCCTCCTGACGCCCTTCATAACAATCATGGACCCTGATGTGACCTTCAAGCGAGAATCCGTCAAAGTCACCCTATAGCCTGATGCCTCCAATACCCCAAGTGAAATGATGTTCTTCCTCAGTTGAGGAACAAACCTCACATCAACCAACTCCCGAATCATCCCGTCACTCATCCGAATCTGAACGGTACCAATACCACCAATAGGGCATCTGTAATCATTACCCATAAGAACAGCATCCCCTCTTTCCAACTCCTGAAAGCTGGAGAACCACTCCCTTCTAGGGCATATGTGGTAAGTAGCACCCGAATCCAACATCCACTCGGTGGAGTCAGCAACATCGACTGACGGAAGAGCAGGGCACGAATAGCCCGAAGAATCTGAATCTGAAACATCGCCACTAGCCTTGGCAACGTTCACCTCTGAAGCTTGAATAGCTTTCCCTTTATTCTTCACAGCTTGCAATTTTGGGCATTCGGCTTTTCAATGTCCATCTTCTCTACAAAAGGCACACTGATTCCTACCAACTGCAGGATGCCCCCCTCTAGACTGCAACCTTCTTCCACGGTTTGGACTTCTAGCTCTTGCAATCAATGCCCCCGCAACCGGCTCAATGGAAGTCTCCTTGTCCTTCTTTCGAAGTTGATAGTTCACAAGGGCTGCGGTGACCTCACTATATGAAAGAGATGCCTTTCCATTAATAAGAGTGAGGACGAAGGTCTCATATTCCTCGTCGGGCAAGGAACTCAACAACAGCAACGCTTTGTCCTCATCTTCAATCTTGACATCTACATTCGCCAAATCTGCAAGTAGCTTCGTGTAGTGGATCATATGATCACCAATGGATGTCCCCTTCTTCAATTGGAAGCGATAAAGCCTCCTCTTCAAATGCAAACGATTTTCGACGCTCTTCGTCAAATATTTGCCCTCTAGGACCTCCCAAATCTTCTTTGCCGAAGTTTCATTCATCACATCATATTTAAGGTCTTGGGTAAGGCAAGACCTAATCACACCACACGTCGTTCTATTCATTTTATTCCAAACCTTTTCTTCAACGTCGGCCGGTTTCCCGTCCAACTCCAATGTGTCTTCCAAATTTTGCGCATTTAGCGCATCCATGACTTCGCATCGCCAAAGTCCAAAATTATTTGTGCCGTTGAATTTTTCCACATCTATTTTCATTTTCATAGAATGTATATTCAAACTTTGGACGGCCTTCACACCAGAAGAACCCTCCCCAATTTTATCTTTTTCAGCCATATATCTCAAAGCACCCAATAAACAGTTGCGGAACGAACAAGGAGTAGATCCAACTTGAAAAAGATAGAAACTTTACTATAAAGATCCGATCTTTATCACCGACTGAAGCTCTAGAGAAGCTTCCCAACTGATCTACACCTCCAAAATAGCCCAAGCGTAGCCCGATCTCTGATACCACTTGTTGGGGAGAAACCCCTCTATTCAGAGATCAAACCAAATCGCCGAGAAAAGATAAACCAACAACCACAATAGCACAAACACAATCAAACACCTGTTTTTACGTGGTTCGGCGAGATGCCTACGTCCACGGGGCAAGGAAGGGGGAGTTTTCACTATTAGAAATCAAGGGGATACAACTAGGGTTACAAATCTCTCACCAAAACCCTCAACAATCACTCTTGATCTCTCCCAATTGCTCCAAGAATAGAAGCCCAATAACTCTCCCTCAATGGCTGCTAAAACCCATTGCTCTACAACCCTAAAACCGAGTTTGGGTATTTATAGAAAACCCAAACGAAACGGGTCTGAAAAACAGACCCAACTGACCCCCGCTACGTCGGTCGACCGCCACCATCTTCGGTCGACCGGGTCGGTCGACCGGCCCTGATCCAAACGCACAGTGACTTCTGTGCACGAATGCGGTCGACCGGGCCGGTCGACCGCCCAACCTGAAAACCTGAAACTGAGCCTGAACTTCTACAGTCTTTGCTCCTTGAAATTGGTTTTCTGAAATCTGGCTCCAGCAGAAGCTCATAATGACTACTTCTTGAGGAGGGGGAAAAGGAATTCCATTCATGATTTGTGTACTCTTTTCCTCATTGATGTCTTTACTCCCTTAGTTTTGACTTTGTCGGTTTATTTTAGGCCATTCCATGCTTTCAAGGACATCATCTCTTGGTGCTGGCTAGCTTTTCTGCTAATCTGGTGGTCATAATTAAGCCATACCCGTCAACAGTATATGACATTTTCTGTCTTGTATTGTCAGAAAACTTATCCATGCCGATGCAGTAAGTCAATAGCAGGTTCTTGTGCATATTGAAGTATTTTTGAAAAAACAATGTAAATATCGAGGTTTTGTCTCTCCTGTGTTACAACCTAGATGAGCTTCGAGCCTTCAGTTTTTAGAGATAATCTGATACTTTTTTGTCCTCATTGTCAAAGAGACAATAGAGAAGTTACTGGTGTGTAAAATCTATATGTTAAGGAATATATTATGGATACCTATCATGTTATAGTTATATTAGGAATATGTGAATGAGAAATATTAGGAAAATGATCGAGTGAATAATTTTGATTAGGTAATTTTGCTTAGTCCCACATTGGCGGCACAATAAACTTCTTGTTATTGTATTTCTTTATGAAAAGGAGTAGTTATAGCTTTTGATATATAAGAGAGTCTCTGGTTTCCCTCAGAAAATTTTTAACATGGTGTCTGAACCATCTTCTTGATTCTAAAGAGACCTTTTTCTTCTTCCTCTACATTTAGCCACTGATGAGGTTTTGCTGAAAATTCCACGCTTTCCTTTGGTGGCCTTGATACCGGATTCAACCTTGACATATCGTCCCATCGCTCACAAATTCCGCTCACAGCAAAACCCTAGCCCTAACCTGCCCACTTTGCTGAATGACTCTATCCATCCGTGGTACTCATTGATCTGTGGGTGTACTGTTCATACAAGGTGTTGATCCGTGAGGTACTATTCATATCCGCGGATTACTGATGTTCAAGATTGTTATTGTTGATGGCAATAGTCATCCCCAATGTACATGTTCTCATTGTCACCTACGCCACCCTGATTTGTCTTCATTCACACCTCCTATGCAACTTGTCAACAACATCGTCGTTATCTCGTTTGGCAGATCTCTAGAGAGGATCGTTTGTTTGGTTGATCCGTGGAGATGATTGTTTGTTTGGTTGATCCCTAGAGATGATCGTTTGTTTTGTTGGCCCATAAAGAGGATCGTTATTTTGATTGATCCGTGAAGAAGATCATTTATTTGGTGGATGCTTAGAGAGGATCATTTGCTTGGTAGATGCCTGGTAAGGGTCGTTTATTTAGTTGATCCATGGAGAGGATCGTTTGTTTGGTTGATCCATGGAGAGGATCGTTTGTTGGGTTGATCCATAAAGAGGATCGTTTGTTTGGTTGATTAATGGAGAGGATCGTTTGTTTGCTCCGTGACGAGAATCTTTTTGTTTGGTGGATTCTTAGAGAGGATCATTTGCTTGGCAGATCTGGTGAGGATCATTTGTTTGGTAGTTTCCTAGAGGATCGTTTCGTTTGGTCGATCTGTGAAGAAGATCGAGGTATCGCATTTGATAATTTTAGTTGAGGTTGTTCGTGGTAGAAGACATTCAAGTAGAAGACTAGAAGATGGAAAACTAGAAGATGAAGACAACTATGATGGGAAAGGTCACACAAAAAATCTCAGCATTTTAAGTTGTCAGAAATTGAAGTGAGTACATCTTGTTTAATAACATGTCGGATAGGTATGATATGTTAGGGAATATGTGATTGAGAAATATTAGAGATGTGATTGAAAGAATAATTTTGATTAGGTAATTATGTTTAGTCTCACATTGACTACACAATAAACTTCTTGTTATTGTATCCTTTTATAAAGGGGAGTAATTGTAACTATTGATATATGAATAAGAGTCTCTGATTTCCCTCAGAATAAATTTCAACACTACATGTCTCCATTTTTTTTCTACAAATTTGTCATTGGTACTGTAGCAACAAAAGATTTTGTTGTATGTTTTAGAGTGCAAGAACTACATATATGGTAGAACTACATCTTGGATTAGAGAAGACAACATGTATTTAAGCCGTTTTTATAAACCGTATATGGTATAATTTTCCATAAGTTGTTATTACTTGCTTGTAAGGGTCCATTTGTATGCTTTTTTATCAAGTAAAGTGGTGTAAAGTATAAAATTGTGGGTCCTATTGATAGCTTTGTAAAATTTCACTTGTTTGCTTGCACTCTCAACCACAAAGTAAACTATCAAGTTGTCAGACCCAATATTGATATATCACGGTAAAGCCAACTCACTCCAAAATCACCTGATTTGGTGAGAAAGCTGACATTTTGTCAGAAATGATTGAAGGCAAAAAAAATAGAGGAAGAAATAATCTCTCAGAAAGCTTAGGGTTACCTCCCCCCTTCCTCTACGTCTTTCTTCTTCCTCTTTTTTCATCTCGTCCAAATGCATAATGTTATGAAGTCCAATAATAATAATAATAATAATAATAATAGTAATAATAATAATAATAATAATAAAGATGGCCTCCTTCTCCTCCCTACTGTTACCTTGACTCGGTCATGTGTGACCAAATCAACAGCTTTCAAGTTGTGAAAAACATGGGAAATGTGAAAAATAAGTTTGTTGAGAGAATATCTCTCAGGGGCGGTTATGAGGGGTGGAGATCATGTGTTTGACCCTATAAAAGGAGGATCGTTCTCCTTGAGTAAACACGGAATCAAAATTCAAACTCTATACCTATTATCGGAGCCCCCTCAAAGAAATTCGCCACTCTTTCTCTTCTTCTTTGCAGCCAATCAATGGTATCAGAGCCAGTGTATCCTTCTTCTTGGTTTTGCTCTATCTGCCATTTTTTCAAGCTTTAAAGTAAAGCCTACAACTCATTCCATCCACCCCGTGACCCACTCCCAACATATCAATGTCTCAAAGTTAAGAGCCGGCCTACAGTCATAGCCTACAACCTATTCACCATACATCTACCTATTCATATCAGCCTACTGTTCATCCAATCTAGCTTGTTCATAGCCGGCTACATCTACCTACATTCATAGCCTATTAGGCCTGGTTGTTCAGTACTTTGCATCCACCCTATTGTTTCATAGCCTGGTTGTTTCATAACCTAGATCTAACTTATTGTTTACTAGCCTATTGGGCCTTTGTATTTGGACTTGCTTGACTAGTGGTGTATGCTGTTTTCACACTTAAATAAAATAAGATTGTGTGGGCCAAGCGAAGGCCTGTTTCACCTATCCAAGTGGAGGGTATCGCGCAAAGCTGGTTTCACACAGCAGATCATCTCCATAATTCAGACAGAACCAACTTCAACAAGTGTTGATCCAATCAACACCGCTGAGTGACAATCTCGCTCAAATTGGAGCCTCTTTCATCAACTCGGAACAGTTAGGTTCATTTATTTATTTATTTATCTAACTTTATTCTATTTTAGTATAATTGTCAATATACCAACCTTATAGATTTTTTAAAATTGGATTTAGTTTTAGTTCTCTACCGAATAGCTAGTAAACTCATTCTATCAGAACTAGGAAAAATTAACAAATTTAATAACAGTAATTATGATATGTGGCATAGAAAAATAGGATATACTCTTATTCATGATAATACTGATGAAGTAATTGAAATCACTACTCCAACCATTACTGATAAATCAACACCTGAAGAAAAGAAAGGGTTTGAACAGTGGAAGTTAAAAGACAAAAAGGCAAAAAGCCTTATGCTCATGTTCATGGAAGATAACTTAATCAAAGTTTTTAAAACTTATAAGATTTTCATGGACATGTGGAATGCTATAAAAGAGAAATACGACACCACCTCTGAAGTTAACATTCAACTCCTCTTGCATAAGTATAATCCTTATAGTATGCAAGAGGGAGACAATGTCGTAGAGCATATAAATAAGATGATTGTCATGGCTAAGGACTTATCCACTGCTGGGATCAAAATCCTAGAAAGAATGAAAGTGGCAACCATTTTGAATAGTCTCCATCCTTCCCTTGTTGTGGCTACCACCACATTAAGAATGAACCTTATCGTTAAATCTATCACTGATCTTCTTATGCACCTAGCGATAGAACAAGATTTAATAGCCAGTAGGAAAGAACCAGAACTGAATATGGTGCAGCAAGAGCTGAATTATGTCCGCCAGAGACATAATGCTGGAAACTATAAAAACCCTGGTCCTAGTAAACCACAACCACGAGGACCGAAATCGCAGCAGTTCAAGAGAAAGAAAGTACACCACGGAGCCTGCTACAATTGTGAAAAGTTCTGACATTTTAAGCCTAATTGCCCACAAGGTGAAAAATAAAAGAATAAGGGAGGCTATAAGCATCCAGAACAAGGGGTACTAGCAAAAGAGAATTCGTCGGTGTGACGGAATGCAATGCTGTGATGACGGATATCAGCAGTTGGTGGATCGACTCTGATGAAACCTCCAATGGAGTTAGGGCAGTGAAAGGGAAACTCAAACCCAAAATCTCCTCTTCCTCTCCCACTCCATCTCGACGCTCGGCAGGAAAGAGAAACGAAAATTGGGATTTTGAAGGATTATTGTCAAAGCTCGTAATCATCATGAATCGAACCTCTCTCACTTGCTTCTTTTTGGATTTTACCTTGCTTCCTCCACCGATATTTTTAGTTGAGAACTGGAGGGTCAAATCCTTGGTAACAATTCCTAAGTTGAAATCATTTAGTGCGATAGGGATTTTACCTTGTCTAAGTTGAGAATTGGAAGAGATGATGGTGGTGGTGGTGGTGGTGGTGGTGGTGATGATAAAGAAGATGGAGAGTCTAACTGAATTTTTACCAAGTATAACTTAAGAAGCTGATCAAGCTTGTTCAATTTTATATAAATATGTAAATTTTAGCTAGGTAGAAATGAATTTTTATCCTCTACGTTGATCTCACGTTATGGATCAGCTTACTGCAATTTTTGGGAACTCACCCTAAGGTTTGGGATGGTTTTTTTGAAATTTATCCTAAATATGTCAAATACGTAAATCTATACTACTTCTAAAAGAGAGAACAAGTGTCAAAAGTTTTGCATACCCATTTTGCCCTTTACAAATTTCTTAATTCTAATTTTACCCTATATTTTAATCCTTTTAACCTCTATTTAGCCATTTCCCTATAATTTTTGTTTATTAAATGAGTATGCCTCTCTTTCTTCACTTCGTTATCCGCCCTCTCCCCTGCCCCTCTCCCTCTCTCATCGATAACGCCCAACTCTCCTTCTTCACTTCCTAATCCGCTCTCTCTCTCTCTCCTGCCCCTCTCCCTCTATCTATCTCTAAATTAATTCGACGTTCGGCCTCCTCACTTCAGATTCCTCCGTTTCTTCCGTTTTCAAGCGTACAATGTATATGTCCTTCCCTCAGATTCGTGTGTTACTATAATTGGTAATAATTGCCTGGGAATTTACGTTCTTTTGTGATTCTATAAATACGTCTCGCTTCAATTTTAATTTTAATGGAGCAAAGAAGGTGTTTATTTCCAATTGTAAGTATGAGTATCAATTATTCTTATTACCTTATTGAAATTTCTTTTTCTTATTATTCGGCTGATTTGATGATGGCTTACCTTTTTTGGTTTTGATTTGATGATTGTCGCGGTCAGAGGTCTGAGATTGATAGGAGGAGTAGAAAGCTATCAAGGTAAATTAAATTTTTATTTTATTTCTATTATGTTGCATGACAAGTTTAGGAAATTCTTTTTATTTGGAAGTTATTTCAGATTAATTTGGAGATTCATCAATTGGTAGTTCAATAAGGTTAAAAGGGAGGAGTTTAATTCACCAGTTTATGAGCTAGAACCTCACGTGTTGCTGATTCAAAACAAATTTTGGTAGTTCAGACCTTATATCTCCACAATAGTTGGCATTATTAGCACATATAGGTGGTATTATTACTTTCTGCTGAAATTCAATGTGATACAACATAGAAATATTGTATTGGATGATAAAGAGACATGCACTTATCGAGATTCGACATAATTACTTCTGTGATATTTTCCCTGAACGCTCGGCAAACTGAGGACCTTAACATGTGCATCCTTCGTATTTTGATTCATGTTGAATTACTTGATATGCTTGCATATATATCCTGTTCACCTATGTTCACTCCTCAGTCCTATTGACAAATTAATCTGTCTTTTTGTTTGTACATGTGGAACTTCAAGGTTCTTCACATTGAGATGTTTCACTCTACATTCTCCATCTGTTTCCCATTCCCAGACTATCGTATCTGTACCTTAACATCTGCTTGATATGCTTGCATACATGTGTGAATGCTAACACAAACGCAATGTAAGGACACAATTTTGCCAGAACAGGTAATTTCCTTATTGGGTAAAAGTTGCGCTGTGTACATCTTTGTATGGGGATGCGTGTGCATGGTTCATGTATCTGCAGCTCTATATGTCAAGTGGAAATATTTTGAAAGGAGTTTGCAATCATAATCAAAGTGCATCTAAAATTTTAAGGTAGAAACATTGTAATCGCTGGTTTCAAATCCCTCCAATCTCTGTTAATAAAAAAAAGTAAGGAAACAAGTCCTTCAAGTAGTGTGGAACTAAGCAGAGTGAGTGTAATGGAATCAAGTTGAGATGGTTGTAGTTTACATCTGACTATGAACAATAAATAGTGATATCTCCTTGCACATCATCTACTTTTTAGTCTCTTCAATGAGCAATTCATAATTTTTCTCATCTGGTGATTGCTTTCAGAAAAACCAACATATCACATTACATGGTTTTAAGAATTTAGTCCTCCTATTTGCTTCAATGTGAGTGTGCACAAGGTTTGACATAGGTGGTTAACAGTTGTTAATATCTGATTGATGATATGTGATTATCCTGTAATAGCAACATATGTTGAATCTTACTGGTCCTTCTATTTGTTGCTGATGACTGCTCCCTCCTTGAAGTCCCGCATTTTGAAAAGATGTGGTATGACCAAGGGCAGCTTGTTAGTGCTTATCTGGATACATTTTCAATCACCAAAGACATCTTTTATTCATTAGTGGCACATGATATTCTTGATTTTTAAAGGAGAGATACGATTGGAGCAGAGGGTGAAGTATTTTCTGCAGAAGATGCTGATAGTGCTGAACACGAAGGTGCTTCAAGAAAGAAAGAATGTGCATTTTATGTTTGAACGAGCAAAGAGGTCAGCCTAACAATTTATAGGTTATTTTATCTATATACATAATCCTTGTATCATGGTACAGTGCTTAAGATGAAATTTAATTCATTCTGAATTAGAACTGTTGCTATTAAAGATTGATTGGACAAGCTGCAACATCCTCCTTTTTTCATATCAAACTTATAGTTGAATGATACATTATGAATATGTCTGTCATGTTCTATATGAATATAGAACATAGTGTATATATAGAGTATGGAGTTTTCCAATCTACCATGGCCCTGATGTCTAACATTTAGAACACTCCTTGCTGAAGTGTTTTCGTCTCAGCAATGTGACTTATATTTAGTGTGAGGCCAGCTATGATGTGTGATTACAAAATAAATCCATGTACTGTGCTTTTTCTTGTCTCTATTATTTACATACTACTCCATACCTCTTGTACCTTGTCACTCAGTATGTCTGGTTGTTAATCAAAGACAATTAAGTGGAAATAGTTTCTAAAACAATTATCCTTTTGTTGCAAGGAAAATGTATTCAATATACTTTTTTTAGTTGCAGAAAGGTTTATTTATTTGTATTTTCATGGACTGTACAAATATCTTCCTCGACATGGATAAGTACTCCAATTTTCTGCTACATAGGTGCTATAATGTGATAAGTTTTTTGTATATGTACACCATGCGTTTTTGCTCATACAGCCACCACATGTAACAGACATAGAACTCGCATTAACATTATTTTGCTACTGAGGAAAACATATGCAAGGAGGTTCTAAGAAAGTACTCTTCATGGAAAAAATCATTTGAGCAGTGATAGTTATTTCATAGCTCTTGCAGAAGTACCCAGGTATCATATGGTATGTTATTTTGTTGAACTTTTATACGGTGCTTTTACCTTGATGTCATAACCTTAAGTACATTTTCGATTTTGTTCATTTAGTTCTTCATTCCTTTCATCAAAGGAACTCATTTCCTTATATAAATGTTTTTCTTTAGTATTTTCTACATCACTTTCTAAAAAATATTTAAAACTTTTCACCATGTAATTTGAATTTCTTTCGGTTGTTTTTATACAGGTCTTGTTTAGTTATTACTTGTCTCGAGATTTGTAATCAAATTGACTGAATATAATTCGTCAATTCTCTAATCTTTTTTAGTGAATTTTACCCTTGAAGATTAACAAGGTTGATGGAGAGTATGCTAACTTGTTTAAAACTTGTTTAAGTATCACTATTATGTTAAAGCATCCTGAAATTGTGACCTTTCTAGAATGAGTGATCTTCACAATGAATTTAAGGAAAAAATGTGCTTATTGAAAGGAAAGATGTAAGACTGCATTTGTTATGGGTTATAATCAGATACGTGGTAGGGTGATTCCCAACTTGTCCACAATCAGGTATCTGAATTTTTTATTTTTTGAAAATTTAAAATTAATGTTAGAAGGTTTATTTTTTGTGGTCATAAATTAAAAGAGGGATAAGCGAATAGTTGGCTATCCAATTTTTTTTAATTGATCAATGTTAATTTTTTTTTGGCCATTGCTCTATTGGAGTAGTAAACTTAACGACATCATAAATTTTGCAATTTCAAACAGTTAATTAATTTTTTTGATTTATTTTTGGATTATGCAGTATAAAACATTTAGTTGGCTCACCTTTGTGTTGTTTGTAGGCGTATAAAACTGCCTATAGGTCCCTTAACACAGCTTGACGACGCCGATTCGACAGAACCGACCATCGGGCGACGTATCCAAGCACGACCATTAGTCCACAATGCCGAAGCCAAGCGATACGCGACGAAGCGGATTAACGAGGCTACGAAGCTGACGAACCGCACGCAAACAATGGAATAAATCCACTCGCGTGCGGAATCAAGCCAACGATTCGGGGAGTCAACGAGCCATCCAAACAATAGCAGACTCGGACGAATTGAGATCGAATCAAAGATTCGTTTCGGACTCAAACTCAGAAGTGGATTTACTGCCAAATCAGGAATCGGATCGAATCCGAACAAGTCAACCACAAAACCGGAAAACGGGCACAAAGAGGCAAATCAACGAACACCTGGGGGACTCGGCCAAAGCCGAGCCACCTCTAGGTGGCTCGGTGGCCGAGCCACCTATGGGTGGCTCGGTGGCCGGCCCAGTTCCGTGCGCGGGCACAGTTCAGAGCGCCTATAAATAGGCCTTCAGGTTCATTTGTTCAAGGGTTGGAAAAATTAGAGTCGAAGCTCTGCCAAATTCAGATCTCAAAACTTAAAAAGATTGGAGCTTTAAGACTTTGAAGACTTGGACTTCCAGATCCGGTGCTCGGCAATCGTCAACGCCAAATAAGTCAAGAGTTCGAGAGGATCGGATCTCAGATCTACGTAGTTTTCCTCCGGATCAAAGCTTGGTCTTTGATCCCGAGATTAGGGCGATTATTTCCTTGGTGAATTAATCCCCCTGGCTATTATTTCCTTGGCGAAATAATACCCGTCGTACTGCGTAGATCCGACCGGATCTAGATCTCACGGTGGTCAACGGATAAACCCCCGGCGCAGGCAAACAACCCACGCAAGCGACCGACCGCAAAACAGGAGCTCGTGATTTGTTCGACACAAAAGGAGAAAAAGTTGTAATCTTTTTTCATTTCTTTTGTCTGATTTTTCATTGTAACCGGATCTTATAAAAAGACCGGATCTTTGTAATCGATAAACTGTTACAAGAGTGTGCAATGGAATCAATGAAGAAAGACACAATTTTTCCCGCGAACAATCTGGCAACCACAGTGGGAGCCACCGATCTCGCTGTCGAGATCGTTGCGTCGCAGCCGCGGATCCCGATCCCGGTCGAGGAGGAGGTCGAGTATGAATTCGACCAACAAAAGTTCGAGGAGTATCTGTCATCCTCGTCCGGATCTACCTCCCCTCGCAAGTCTAACAAGTCCAGGAAGTTCTCCTCCAGGAGAAAAACTCGTTGGTTTGAAGACGTTGAAAATACCAACGAAGATCTTGCCCCGTTGGATGCCAAAGTCGCATCGGGTGAGATCCCTCCAATTCCCAACCAGGTCGGATCTGCTCTGGCCAACCCTGCCGCCGCAGAGGGCGTGGTGACTCTCTCGAAGAGAGCCCACCAAAGGCAACGTCAACGCCTTGCGAAGCAATTCGCAAAGGCTATGGAGTCAGTTGACGGGATCCGCTACAATGCGGATCTGAAGAACAAGAAAGACAAACAGCCTCAACAACCGATGAATGACAGCTCCTCCAAGCCGCCAACGAACGAATGGATCCGTGTCAAACGAAATCGTTCGACACTTGAGGAGCACATTCGCAAGCGCCGCGCAATGTCAGCGCAGGCACGGGCTCAAGTCCAAGAGGCCCGTAGGAAGCTGCAGAAGGAAGTGGCAAAGAAGCTGCCACCAACCCGCAAAGTTTGGAGGCCCAAGTCCGAAGTGGCGATTCAGGCCAAAGAGCAACCTTTGCAGCCTTCGAAGCAGGTTCAACCTTCGGCAAACCAAACGAAGTTGCCGACAATTCCCATGGCTACTCCAGGAGGTCACGCAGAATCATCCCGGAGAAAGAAGTCAGTTTTGGAGCGCCTCGGCCCACTTCCCGATGGACGATGCAAAGCTTCAGTTCAGGAACGTTTGGGTCCAATGAAGAAGTCCCGAGCGATTCAACATGCTGGGGGTCGCCGCAACCCTCAGCATGACAAAGAAATCATGGCACCCAGGCGCACCACTTTGCGCATCGAAGTTCGGGAGCCCGTTGAGAATTCACGCTCACAAAGGCACGTTTCAAGATGCGTGACTCTCGAAAGCCTAAAGAAGGCAATTCGCCCTCAGAAGGAAACGTTGTTGTCCGATGACGATGACGTTATACCTGGGAAATCGTGCCAACACACGATAGGTTGCTCCGACTTTCAAACAGACGAGTTGTACTATCGTGCTGGGGGTACGAATAAAACCAGAAAAAGGAGTCTTCAAAAAACAGAGACTCAATGCTCCTGTTCCAAGCTCATTCGGGCGGTACTGTCTGAATGCGACTGCATCAAGGCAGTCCCCGAGAGAGTTTCGGTGTTCGAAAGACTCAGCACTGAAATGCCAAAGCAAAGGTCTAGGCGTTTCCGACGAAGAAGAATGGCAGTTGAAGATGGAGAATTTCCGAGGGTCACCGCTAACATGACCAGCAAAAGGACATCGACACGGGATAATCTCGAGTCGATTCTGAAAGCATCCCGGCGTCTAACCCGTCTGCAGTCTGGAGCCATCGCACGAGGAACTTATGGTAGGGTTCGGACAAAACTACCTTCAGAAGGTGAAGAGTCGGATACCTGCTCTGCGGTCGCATCAGATAATACAGTGTCCAGTGAGGGGGAACCCCGCGAGTCGCTGATGATAAGCGCGGAACAAATGGCCAAGATGCTCGAGGAAGCCATGGCCAAACAACAAGAGAGCTTCAGGCTCGAGATGCAGATGGCCATGCAGACCATGAGAGAGATGCATGACCAACAAATCCAGGCATTGAGAAACCAACAAGGCGAACCAAGTCGTCGTAACCAGAACAATCTGGAAAATGAGGACACAGGTGCAAATGAAACTCGCAATGCCAATGATCCTCCTATTAATGCAGGGGGTGGCAATGAGGATGCTAGTCACAACACCACGGTTCCACCTCAGAATCGTGCTGACGAAGACACAGGTGAAAGCCTGAAAATTAAAAACCTCGAGAGCAAAATCAATACAATGATTTCTGCTCAAGAGACGAAGAAGACGGGCATTCCTTGTCCATACCCAAGAGAGTGGGAATCAATCCCCTATCCGGCGAAGTTTATTCTAATCAACTTCACGCCGTTCGATGGGAAAGGTTCCCCCACTCAGCATTTGATTTATTTCAAATCGCATTTGGGTGTTATCTCTGGTAATGAGCCTCTGATGGTACGGTCCTTCGTTGGTACTCTTCGTGGAGCCACCTTCGATTGGTATCGCCGCCTCAAGCCAGGAAGCGTGAATAGCTGGGACGACATGAAGACAAAATTCCTCACTAACTTCTTCGACGATGACACCGAGATATCCATCGGAACGTTGCTCGACGAGAAACAAAAGGACGGGGAATTGGTCGATACCTTCGTCAAGAAGTTCCGGAACAAAGCAATGAACTGTCGGGACCCGATCACTGAGGAGTTCATTCTCCAGACTTGCCACAACAACCTCGCATTGGACGTGTTGGAAGCAATGGGAACAGCACCGTCCAACACTTGGAAAGACTTGAAGGTGCGCGATGAACAAGCCGAACGTTTCCTCCGAAGGAAGAGGGCCGAGAGGAGTCAATCAACGACTAATCCTCCGAATTCGAACTTCGCCTCCCGTGGTAAGGGCAAGACAACTGCAGGGGCTGTTGATGCTAATCAAACTTCGCAACAGCAATCCCGGAGACAACAGAAGACTTCGGATCAGAGGCCTCAAAAAGAGTACTCCTTCAAGGATGAAGATGTTCCAGCCATCTTCGAATCCCTCCTTAAAAATAACAAGATCAAGCTGCCACCGATCACGAATCAGGAGGAAACTGACAATACTGCGGATCCGAAGTACTGCGCATACCACAGGAGGATCCTTCATCCCACCAAGGCCTGCTTTACTTTAAAGAATAGTATCCAGACCTTGGTTGAAGCCGGCGTCATAACGCTAGAGTAAGCCAGTTGAGAACGGCAACTCCGACCGGTATAAGAATATAAACTGCTTCCTGCCACTCCGATAAGTATAAGAGTATAAACTGCTTCTCAATCCTCCGACCGGTATAAGAGGTTAAACTGCTCCCTGATACTCCAATAGGTGTATGAGTCTAAACTATTTCCTTTCTTTCACGGGAAGTTCCTGGAGAGTGCCATGCGTGGTATTCTTAAGGATAACTCTATCGTGCAGCTGATACAATGATACACCCAGTTTGGTAAAGAAAACTGGAGGTGGATAATTCATGTAACGGGAAGTTCCCGGAAGAATGTTAAATGTAATATTCTTAGGGATAACCCGGTCATGATGAATAAAGTGATAAACACTAAACTCCTAATTTCCGAACACTCTTTTGCTGAGATGAAATCCGATCACTTCATTGGATCAATTTTCCCTCACAAAACTCTCATTGGTGTTTGACGACTCATAATCTCCACCACAGAATCCCCCACCGATCAAACTAATTGACGGCGGGACCACCAAAATTCTTTCTTGTTTAATCCATTCAAACTTCCTCTATGTTCGTGCACTCAACACTTTCATTGTTAGAGTCCGGATATAATGCTTAGAATTCTGATCTATCAATCATTGACGAATTGTCAAAGCCCCCTTTTTGTTAAGTCTTTATCACTTAACATCAGGAACCCCCTTTGAGTGATTTGTACGAATCAACATTCCTACAGTGATTTGTACTCTCACTCTCACTTTCCACTTGGTCAAACCTTCCTACAGTTAGGACCAAAACCAAAATCCCCTCTCGATTCCTTCAATGAACGAGAGGCCCACAAATCGAGCGATCAAATCTTCTTACAGTTAGGATCGTTTTAAACCCCCTGGTCAGACCTTCCTACAGTTAGGACCACAACTAAAATCCCCTCTCGATTCCCCCAATGAACGAGAGGTCCGCTTTCAAATCGAGTGATCAAACCTTCTACAGTTAGGACCACAACTAAAATCCCCTTTCGATTCCCCCAATGAACGAGAGGTCCGCTTTCAAATCGAATGATCAAACCTTCCTACAGTTAGGGTCATCTCAAACTCCCGTTTGATCAAACCTTCCTATAGTTAGGACCAAAACCACAATTCATTCTCGATAAACGAGAAATTCATCTTTAGTTCGGTAATCAAACCTTCCGACAGTTAGGGTTATCCGATTCTTTTCGATTCTCGGAGTGGAGATCCCACTCTTAGTTTCACCTTTCCGGATTCTGGGGGTGGAGATCCCACCTCGAGTCTCCTCTCCAATTGGGAATAGAATATAAAATTCTTCCTTCCTTGTATTCGGGTTCGCCTTCACCCTAAAAGAAGACCGGGAAATAGAATATAAAATTCTTCCTTTCCCACACCAACCTTTTCCAAGAGTTTATCAATCTTGGATTCATCCTAGGAAGTTTATCCCGAATCCTAAGCAGTGATAAGTCTGCGCCTAACACGCGCTGCCGGTTTAGTCTTTCTCCGAAGAAGAATACACCAGTGTTCGATTCTGGGGTATTTTATCCTGAAACCTAAGTAGGGATAAGTCTGCGCATAACCAGCGCTGCCGGTTAGTTCTTAATCGTTAAAAAAGAACACTCGTCCACATATTTAATATTGTGGCAGGTTGTTATTAATAACACTAAAATCCATACCTTACACGCATGGGGAATTTCATCCTGAATCCTAAGAAAGGATATGCCGACGCCTAACACGCGTCGCCGGTTTAGTCTTTTTCCATAGAAAGAGACACCAGAACTCGATTCTGGGGTATTTTATCCCGAAACCTAAGTAGGGATAAGTCAGCGTTTAATACACGTTGCCGGGTAGCCTATTCCCGTAACAATAGCGAAGTCTACGTATTCGAAATCGTAGCACAAAGTCTAAGGGAGTTCATTCCTTTAGCGCAACGTTACATACGGAACGGATTTAGACAATCCGCATGCTAGCTCGACTCAAACGGTAGTCGGTAAAGGCTAATCAAATCCGTTGAAGGCTGGGGGTTAGCCAAAAATCCTAAAGTCAACGCCTAACACGCGTCGCCGGGTAACCTATTCCCGTAACAAATGGTAAAGCCTATGTATTCAACATCATAGCATAAAGTCTAAGGGAGTTCATTCCTTTAGCACAACGTCACATGCGGAACGGATTAAAACAATCCGCATGTAAGCCCAATTCAAACGGTAATCAGTAAGAGCACGTCAAATCCGTTGAAGGCTGAGGATTTGCCAAAAATCCTAAGTCAACGTCTCATACACGTTGTTGTTTAGTCTTTTCACAGGAGAAAGACGAAGTCTACGTATTCAATATCGTAGCACTAAAAGGGTTAACTCTTTTAGCTTAACGTTACATGCGGAACGGATTTAGACAATCCGCATGCTAGCCCGACTCAAACGGTAGTCGGTAAAGGCTCATCAAATCCGTTGATGGCTGAGAATTTGCCAAAAATTCTAATACGAGTCATTGACGCATCAATTTTATAAATTGGTCTCGTGACTCAAGTATCTGCCACGCTCCAATTCCTTAAGAGCTTAAACTGTGTATACTCTAGCAGACGTACGAGTATAAACTGTGTCAAACGCCGGACAACGCGTTGTAAATGAAGATTAAACGTCGACGACCGATGGTTAATTTTGCGTTGAAGAAGCAAACTCGAGCTAAAAAAGGCAAGAAATCAAGAACCGACTTCAAGTTCAAAATTTCGACAGACGGTCAGACAATAAATGCAGCACCGGAACCTTTTCAAGCATTCGACAAAGCACCGAATAGCCTAAAGGAATTGAAGGAATTCAGAACAGAAGCCATTCCAAAGTCCCATTACACCGACTGAAGGTTGGGACAATCACATCCAAAGTATTCCAGACTCTTCTATAAAAGAACGAGACTGAAATACTTTGGAGGGGGTATCTGTAGGCGTATAAAACTGCCTATAGGTCCCTTAACACAGCTCGATGACGCCGATTCGACAGAACCGACCATCGGACGACGTATCCAAGCACGACCATTAGTCCACAATGCCGAAGCCAAGCGATACGCGACGAAGCGGATTAACGAGGCTACGAAGCTGACGAACCGCACGCAAACAATGGAATAAATCCACTCGCGTGCGGAATCAAGCCAACGATTCGGGGAGTCAACGAGCCATCCAAACAATAGCAGACTCGGACGAATTGAGATCGAATCAAAGATTCGTTTCGGACTCAAACTCAGAAGTGGATTTACTGCCAAATCAGGAATCGGATCGAATCCGAACAAGTCAACCACAGAACCGGAAAACGGGCACAAAGAGGCAAATCAACGAACACCTGGGGGACTCGGCCAAAGCCGAGCCACCTCTAGGTGGCTCGGTGGCCGAGCCACCCATGGGTGGCTCGGTGGCCGAGCCACCTATAGGTGGCCGGCCCAGTTCCGTGCGCGGGCACAGTTCAGAGCGCCTATAAATAGGCCTTCAGGTTCATTTGTTCAAGGGTTGGAAAAATTGGAGTCGAAGCTCTGCCAAATTCAGATCTCAAAACTTAAAAAGATTGGAGCTTTAAGACTTTGAAGACTTGGACTTCCAGATCCGGTGCTCGGCAATCGTCAACGCCAAATAAGGCAAGAGTTCGAGAGGATTGGATCTCAGATCTACGTAGTTTTCCTCCGGATCAAAGCTTGGTCTTTGATCCCGAGATTAGGGCGATTATTTCCTTAGTGAATTAATCCCCCCGGCTATTATTTCCTTGGCGAAATAATACCCGTCGTACTGCGTAGATCCGACCGGATCTAGATCTCGCGGTGGTCAACGGAAAAACCCCCGGCGCAGGCAAACAACCCACGCAAGCGAGCGACCGCAAAACAGGAGCTCGTGATTTGTTCGACACAAAAGGAGAAAAGTTGTAATCTTTTTTCATTTCTTTTGTCTGATTTTTCATAACCGGATCTTATAAAAAGACCGGATCTTTGTAATCGATAAACTGTTACAAGAGTGTGCAATGGAATCAATGAAGAAAGACACGATTTTTCCCGCGAACATTGTTCATTTCATATGTGCGCACTTTCCCTTAGTAATAAACTCACTTCTAATATAGGTGCAAGGGCACTGGCAAACCAGGAACGAGAACATGTCTAGATATTGCAGCGAGGCTCTGCAATTCAGGAGCCAGTTTAAGTCATTGGATATGAAGTGTGTTCAAAGGGTATGAAAAATTTCTTTGTTTAAACTCGGAGCATATTACTTGCATTTCTTTGATTTACACTAACTCAGAATTTTTTCTACAATTATTGCATATTCAATCTTCATATATGTGAGAGAGAGAGCGAAGTGTCAAACAATATAGAATTAGCTATTACTATGAGTGAACATCTATTTTGCCTACCTCCTACTCGTGATATATTTATTTGTTCTTAAATTTCAACTACGAAATTGAGACTTGGCAGCTTGCTTGTTTGTACTACTCAATCTTCACTTGAGAATTTCTGAAAGGTATATATTGGTATTTTTCCTTTTTGTACATGCCAAATTGTTTAAAGATTAGATATAAAGAAGAGAATGTTCCACATTTTTCTTGCGCAAAGGTTTTAGCGAGCGTCTTCCTAATTTCAGTGAACTAATACAAAAACTTTGATTGTTGTTTGTCTACTTTGGGTTTTATTTGTTCCCAATCTTTAGAAACCAAGCACTCAATCTTCAGTTTAGAATTTCCGAAGGTATAGCTTGGCATTTTTCTTTTTTATACATGCAAAATATGTCAAATTCTTTGAAGATCATCTATAAAAAAGAAAATGTTCTACATTTTTCTTGCGAAAAGGTTTTACTGAGCATCTCCATAATTTCAGTGAAAACTAATACATAAGCATTGTGTGTTGTTTGTTTTTATTTTTTCTCATTTTCTATCTTTAAAAAAACTATTTGCATTTCACCCTTCGAAATTGTTACATCTCACATATTTATTTTTCTTCAGCCCTCTTTAGGGTTACAATCCTACTGCTGACTCTAAATCAAACAAAGTTGTTAACCTTCCACGTACAGATTTAATCATCTTACTCTTTTTTATCTTCATATATATTTTTAAGAATGCAACAACTTGGTAACATAATCTTAATCATTGCAGCTGGTCATGTTGAGACCGTGGTTGGTCAATATCAGTGATCTTTTTTTTCTTTTTATTAGGTGGTATAATAAGGCCCTAACTTTGGTTATATCCATATGCAGGTAAAAGATAGGATGTTGTCTTTTGCTAAAATAAATCATCAGCTGAGGATTATGAAAATGTGACCATAACTGGTCAAAGAGAGAACATGTGGAAGATAAGGAATATATTCTATGGTTCAACACTAAAAGAAATTTGCACGTGATATCACCATAACGTATATTGTTGCAAATTAAGTTCCCCTGAATGTTTTTCATCATGAGTAGCCAAAGCAAGAGAACTCAATAAAAAATTCAAAACCAGCCACTATCCTATGAGTTTGAAGAAAGCTTTGCGAGAAAGCTTTGCGTCATAGCATGCACTTGTATTATCTTCGGCTCAAATGTCAAGTTCCAAAAGCCAGACACATAAGATTAAAATTGATGATTTCAATTTGCCTATGAAATTTTGCTCATAAAATTATTTTCCACAATCTGTATGCTTACGGAATGATATCAGGTCCTGATGGGAAAATTATGAAACCTGGAATTTCTTTGCTTATGAAAACTTATTTAGTGGATGATTGTTTAAAACTATAGGCAATGTGCAGTTAGCATATGTTTAATGTGATGAATGAATTTAATAAATAATTATAAAATTGGTAAGTAAAAAATTACTTGGCCTTCAAATATTTAAATGTTATGCATCACGTGCAACGCACGTATGATATACTAGTTAAATAAAATAGAAATAAGAAAAAAAAAGTTATTTTATACATTGTTTCCTTATAGAGGTAATCTTACCTATGCTAGTATAATCCATTTGAGTGGGGTCCACATAGTTATCATTTTCCATAGTGTCATTGTGCAAACCAAGCAACAACTTTATTTTCATTTCGTGATTCCAATCGAAACCAAACCAAATAAAGAAAGAAGTAAAAATAAAAATGATAAGGTGGACAACAACTTTCCAATTTGTGTCATAAATATATAAGTTTACAAACAACAATCAAACGGGCTGTAAGTAGCTTTGTTTTGTTGTAATTTAATATATACTAAACAGCTGAAATGCACAGAGTAAGTCTGAAGTACATAGCGTAATTTCAAAAGTTCAGAAGGGTCCTTTAGGCTAAACAGGATTTTGAAGTGGTTGGGTTTTGAGTAATGTTAGTCAAATTTCGGATTTGTAGGCAAAATAACCCAAAAAACAAACATGGCTTTTTCAATTTTACATTCCCTTGAATTTTTCATATTATGAGTATAGTCCTTCAAATCTTCATATTTTGAAATAAGTTCCTCAAATTTTTAAGGTGCTGTTTGTTTGCATAAGGGGGAAGAGGAAAGTCTGCCAAAAGTGTCGGTTTTGGTAGCCTTTCTTGTAAAAAGCCTCTTTTTGAAGCGTTTTTGTAAGAAAGCCTGTCAAAACTGACACTTTTGACAGGCTTTTAATCCATTTCCCTCTCTAAAAGAGGCAACCAAACGCGCCCTAAGTGTTTCAAAATAAGTCTCTCCTTTACATTTTCAATCCAATTTGTTAACTAGGCTGGTTCAGTAGATAATTAGGATCAAATAGTTACGAAATTACACTCGTGGAATACAAATTACAGACTAAGGATGACCCCAAAAATGTTGAAGATCAAGGAATATTAATCAACACCCAAATCGACCATAAAAGTCTAAAAGCATAAGCGCATACTAAGGATGACCCCAAAAATGTCAAAAGATCAGAGAATATTCTCTCAATTTTAGCCATATGTTAACCGAATAGACCAATTCGAGAACACTTTAAATATGACGATGTTGTAGACCTATTTCAAAAAAATATGAAAGGCAGGGGACTATTATCGATAAAATCCCAAACAGAAAACAACTGAAATCGGAGGAGAGAGAGCGGTCGAGTGAAACAAAAAGAGAAATGCCCGCCGGCAGCCGACTCCTCCTCCCTCATCGTCGGCGAAGGGCGAGATACTCTCTGCTGAAGACGCGGAGCCTAATATACCTTCAACCGGAATGCCGCCGCCGCCGCCGCCCCGTCGTCCTCCGTAAATTACTGTTCACTTGTTTGTTGAGAAGTTGCTACTCAAGTGTTCCATAAAATGCACGTACGAGAACTCGCCCTCAAGGAATGGTGAATTGTTCCCCTTTCTCAAAGTTTGCAACGTGCGTGCAGTTACAGCAGATCAGTACGGATGGATCCTTGTAATCAGGATTGAGAATTGCCAAAAACAGCTTGCAGTTACGTACAGGTACAAATGAATCCTCGTCACCAATTTTGAAAAACTCTAACGCTAACGGTTCCGACTGTAAAGATAACACCGATAGTGCTTAGCACTAGCCCAAGACCGTAATACCCGAGAAACCCGAAAGAAACTAAGAGAATAAACCTCTAAGTATGAAGAAGAATATGAAGAACACTTAGAGAACCCTTGAAAGACTTTTAGAGAAATGTAGAGAACTTATGAAGAGAAAGACTCTTTATTTGAACTTGCTTTATTCACTTGTTCAACTTTTTCTTCTTACTTACAAATGAGAGAGGTGGGGAGGTATTTATAGCCTCCCAAAGATATGTTACTGAAAAAAATTGGGTTTTAGGGTTTTCTCTTAGTTCTCATTGATGGAATGTTGGCTTATATAGCCTTACATAGCAGGTTTACACAAAGGCCCTCTAAAAGCCCTTTAATTGCGTTCCATTCTCAACACTCCTCCTTAAGATGGGCGAAAGATATCTATTAAGCCAATCTTGTCACACCCTCTAGCTAAATCTACTGAGCTAAGCCCTTTAGTCAAGCAATCCGCAGCCTGCTCCTTAGTTGGAACATACCCTAACTCCAGTAGCCCACTGTTTAGCTTCTCCTTGATGAAAAATCTATCAATTTCGATGTGCTTAGTTCTGTCATGTTGAACTGGGTTGTTGGCAATGCTGATAGCTGACTTGTTATCGCACCACAAACTCATCTTGGCCCCTTGGTCAATGTTCAGCTCCACCAGCATGTTTTTCAGCCACATCAGCTCCGCAACCCCCAAGGCCATGGCTCTGTACTCAGCTTCAGCTGTTGATCTTGTCACCACAGGTTGCTTCTTGCTTTTCCAGGAGACTAAGTTGCCTCCTACAAATATACAATATCCTAAGGTAGACCTCCGATCATCTCCGCAGCTAGCCTAATCTGAGTCACAGTAGCCCTCAATGTTCACATGACCGCTCCTCCTGAATCTTAGTCCTTTGCCAGGGGCACCCTTTAGATACCTCAGTATCTGGTACACAGCATCCATATGACCCTTCCTCGGGTCATGCATATAGCGGCTCACCATGCTGACCACAAATGAGATATCTGGACGTGTGTGACTCAGGTAGATCAGCCTACCCACCAACCTATGATATCTCTCACGATCAACAGGTTCTCCTGCCTCAACACTCAGCCTGAGACTCTGATTAATCGGTGTAGTAGCAGGCTTGCACCCCAACATCACTGTCTCTACAAGAAGATCTAACGCATATTTCCTCCGGGAGAGAACAATCCCCTTAGGTCCATGAGCTATCTCTATCCCAAGGAAGTATCGAAGCTGACCAAGATCCTTCACTTCGAATTCTTTGCTCAATCTTACCTTGAGCTGAGCAATCTCCTTCTCATCATTTCCTGTGATAATCATGTCATCCACATACACTGCTAGCATAGTGATGTGACTCCTACTTCTTCTGAAGAATACAGTATGGTCGGCATTGATCTGTCTGTATCCCATACCAACCATGGCTCTCCTAAACCTATCAAACCATGCTCGAGGGGACTGTTTCAGCCCATAAAGAGACTTCTTCAGCCTGCAGACCTTACCTACTGTTTGTCATGTGCCACATCCAGGTGGTATCTCCATATAAACCTCTTCCACTAGATCTCCATGAAGAAACGCATTCTTCATATCCAGTTGGTGTAGTTGCCATCCACCATTTGTTGCCAGAGAAATCAATGTTCGAACAGTACTCATTTTCGCTACTAGTGCAAAAGTCTCATCGTAGTCAATGCCGTATGTCTGGCTGTACCCTTTTGCCACCAGTCGTGCCTTATATCGTTCAACATTCCCTTCTGGGTTCTGCTTCACAGTAAACACCCACTTGCATCCCACTGCTTTTTTCCCTGCTGGCAGTGTCGCTAACTCCCACGTGTGGTTCTTCTCGCTCCTCATGCATAGCAGCCTTCCACTTTGGGTCCTTCTTAGCATCCTGCCAGTTGTTAGGTATAAAAATAACAGAATCTAATAATACAATGAATGCTCCGTGTGAAGGGGATATGTGAGAGTAGGAAACAAATTGATCTAGATCCCAACCATATCTCTTAGGAGGATTTCCCGCATTACTACAAGTAGTCCTCCTCGCTGACATTGGTGTTGGGAGAGAGACAGGAGTAGTGGTATTACCGAGAGTGGAGGATGGTGTAGATGTCTCAGGAGTTGGAGCAGAGCTGGACAAGGGACTAGGCACTAGCACTGGCACTGTAGGCACATCTGGCTCCTTCCCCCTCCTACTGTATGTAAGCAACTCCCCTTGAGCTGTAGGCCTAACACCCCTTGTCTCCTCCTCCTCCCCTTCGTCTTCATCCTCCTTCTCTGCTGAGTACGGGATCGAAATTGTGATTGACCTCCTTGAGCTCTCACCATTCCCTCCCTCTTGCCTCGTACCTCCAGTATCGGGCAAGTCGCCAAAAGGTGAAGTAATCTCCACTGTGTAGTACGGCTCGAGCTCCCGAAACCGCACATCCATGCTGACAAACAGCCTCTTTTCCACCGGGCTCCAGCAGACATATCCTTTCTGGGTGCCATTGTAGCCCACGAATATACACTTCACAGCCCTAGGGTCTAGCTTCCCAACCGATGGTTTGTTTTCCTTCAAAAAGCACCCACCCCCAAATATTTTATAGTGGTGGCCCCCCCCCCCCCCCCCCCGTTATCTCCCTTCAGTGTCTCACGGGGAGACTTCCACTCCAACACACTCGAAGGCATCCGGTTGATTAAGTATGCAGCAGTTAAGATTGCTTGTCCCCACAACACTTTTGGGACGTTCATTGCCATCATTATACTCCTAGCAACTTCTAGGAGATGTCTGTTCTTCCTCTCTGCTACCCCATTCTGAGCTGGGGTGTATGGGCATGTAGTCTGGTGTAGAATTCCCTGAGCTGACAGATACTCCCTGTAATACCCCAACCCTTGAGAGGGTGATGTGATTAGTATTGATAGA
>BQKN01066895.1:397680-434260 GCA_022839385.1 Asparagus kiusianus
CAAAGTTAAGCGTGCTTGGTCTGGAGAAATTCTAGGATGGGTGACCCTCTGGGAAGTTTTCCAGGGAGCGCGTGAGTGAGGACAAAACGTGCTGAAAAGACATGTGGTGGTTTGTGAGGCCAGTCCATCAGATCTAATAGCGTACCGACTCTGGGATTCCGGGGTAGGGCGTTACACTCCCCAAGTGTTCTATTAGTGTACTCTGTTCCATTATCCAACCTCAACACTTTTACTACTGCACAATACTGAGTCTGGATGTGCTTATGAAAATCTTTGAAACAGGCAACTACATCACTTTTGTTTTTCATAAGATACACCCAAGTGACTCTAGAGAAGCAATCAATAAATGTTACAAAAACTTGCATCCATTTGTAGAATTTACTGGGTAGGGTTCCCATACATCAGAGTGTATTACTTCAAACTTACAAGAACTCTTACTACCCGAACTAACATAAGAGCTTCTAGTCTGCTTCCCAAACTCACAAGCATCACACTGCAACTTCTGTTTATTTACTTTTCCAAACAGAGTTGGATACATTTTACCCAAAATACTGAATGACGGATGTCCCATTCGCTGATGGTAAAGCATCAACTCATCTTCTGCACAGACTTTAGCTCCTCCTATTCCTGTCCTCTCCACCACAGAAGTCAACGCTGAGTCCATCCCTTCGCGGTCCAAGTACCACAGCCCGCTACGCCATGTCCCAGTCCCAAGTCTTCGCCCTGTCCCTTTCTCCTGAAAAATTACCTTGGGAATGTCAAAAGAAACAATACAATTTAGTTGGATGATAATGGCACTAATGGATAACAGGCTAACAGGAAATGAAGGAGCATGCAGAACATTAGATAAAGTTATAGAACCTGTACAACTAACAGTGCCCTTACCAACCACATCCTGTGCTGTACCATCAGCAATTTGGATGCTCTCTGCTTTTGCTAAGTGAGTGTAAGATAAGAACCCACTGGAATTGCCTGTCACATGTCTGGATGCTCCAGAATCTATTATCTAGGTGGTGGATCTTCCCTCGTTTGGGTGTGCACTAAGGGCGTAATTGGCATAGTCCACTCCAGTAAAAAAAGTAGATGACTCCTCAGACACATCGCCTATTGCTTTCTGCTTCCTCCTCAGTGCTACCAAGAGAGCCCGATCCTCATCAATGAAGATCATCTCAGCTTCTTCTTCCCTTTCTGCCACTGTCAAGTTTACCCGGTGGCCTCCTCTTCCACATCGTCTGCCTCCACGCCCACAGCCACGGCCTCCAGCCTGATCACGTTCACCCCAGTTCCTCTCCCTAGGTGGCTTAGGGCACATCTGTCTCAGATGCCCTACCTCTCCGCAGTTAAAGCACTGCCTAGTCTCCCCTCTGAATCTAGTGTTATCCGGCTTAGATACCACCAGTGTAGACTTCTCCCCTATAAGTCCACCTGTCTCAGCCTATAGCCTGATACGGCTCTCCTCCTGTATCATGGCCGAGACTGCCTCCTCCAGTGGTGGGATCTTCGTCTGGGTTAGTAGCAATGCCGTCCTCTGCTCATACGCTGGAGCCAAACCTCGGAGAAACAACATGGTTCTCTTCTGCAAAGAGGCCTCGCGCTCCTTGCACCCCGGGTCCTTGCAGCTTGCCAGGGGCGAGAAGTGATCGTGATCGAACCACAAGCGCTCCAGCTCTGTGGCATACTCCTGTACAGTCCTCTCTCCCTGGACTGTAGCGTTGATCTCTTTCTCGATCTGGAATACCCTCAATTTATTTCCCACCTCATCGTAGGTCCTCCTCAGCTTCTCCCAGACATCATGCACTCTCCCAAGGCCATCCACTGTGGCAGCAATTGGCTGGACTACAGAATTCAAAAGCCAGATATACACCAACATATGAGTGGACTTCCACTCATATCTTCCTGCTGAGTCCTCAGCCGGCTCAGTCTTCTCCCCTGTCAGATATCCCTCTAGGCTCCTCCCAGCAAGGATATATTTCACCCGGCGCGACCAACTCAGATATGTCGCGGGTCCATCAAGTTTTACATCGATAGGTGGAAGCTCCACCTTCTTGGGTTATGGCTTTGTCGAGCTCTCTCCCGCCGACAACTTCATCAGTTGCATCAGTGTTGAGATCTCCTCAGGATTCAACTTCTTGATGATCCCTTCCATCAGATTTTTGCCAGTGTCCGTCATCGATCCAACTTATATTCTTGTGTGCAGTGAAAATTTCGGCAGCACTTCGACAGCTCCACAAGAAAGATAGATCAACAAGAATTCCTATTTCACCAAGGAAACAAGAACCAGAAGCAGGATATCTCAACCAAGTGAGATATCAGCTCTTCTCTCATCAGTTCTAGGACTGACCTGTCGAGGGAACCTAAACAAACTATTACAATTCGAGAAAAGAAGAAAAAAATACAAATCATCTAATACAAATTATTTTTTTTCCTTTTTTTTCTTTTCTCTTTTTTTAAACCAGCAATAGTCCTGGTCCTGGTCATCTACTCTCCCCTCAAAATCTCAAAATCACCGACTCATAACTCCTTCACCAAAAATCACAAAATCACCGACTCACAACTCCTTCACCGCTCAGTCTAGTCACCTCCTCTGCCGTCGCGGTCTCCGACCACTCCTCCAGCGTCCACCTCGGGGTTCATCTCCCCCCCACTCGTCCAGCGAATAGGGTTGTCGGCCTCTCTCTGCCGTCCGATCGTCCTCCTCCCTTTCCTTCAACCCCCACTCTCGCTAGGGTTTTGTTCTTTCATCTCCTCCCACTCTCGCAGCGGCTGAGGTTGTCGGCGTTCAGACCGATGTTGCTACAGGCCAGCCGAAGAGGAGAACGTTCAGGAACTTCGCCTTCAGAGGCGTTGATCTCGACCAGCTCCTCGATAAGTCGACTGATGCGCTCGTCAAGTTCTTCACTGCTCGCACTCGTGGAAGGTTTCAGAGGACAGCTAGGGTTTCAAAGGACAGATGGTTGGCAGCGGCGGCTGGCTCTGATACCATGAAAAGAATTGGGTTTTAGGGTTTTCTCTTAGTTCTCATTGATGGAATGTTGGCTTATATAGCCTTACATAGCAGGTTTACACAAAGGCCCTCTAAAAGCCCTTTAATTGCGTTCCATTCTCAACAGTTACAAAGGATCTAGATTCTTCTAATATCACCTCCATAGTTCCTAAATATTTTTCTAATCTCTAGAAATTTCTACATAATATCTAAATATTTTTATCACAAATTATCTAGATGTTTCTATACTATTATCTAGATATTTAGCTCAAAGATTTCTCTAGAACACTTTAAGGAGGTGATCAACCTTCTAGAGTGTTTCTAGAAAACCTCTAGAGTTTGGACCTAATTTTGGGTTTGGTCAAACTTAGAATAATTCCATCATAAACCCAAAATTAAGCTTGATCCAAAATCAAGTTTAATTTCAATACTCCCCCTTAAACTTGATTTTGTCAACCATCCCGAGCTTCAAGCGAAGTAACTTAAATTTGCCCTTTGGTAGTGACTTGATAAAGATATCTGCAACGTTGTCTTCGCTTCGAACCTCCAAAGCTTCAATTGTTTCATCAAGCACCTTCTCCCGTATGAAATGATGTTCTAACTCGATATGTTTCGTCCTTGCATGAAACACCGGATTATTAGCCAACTTGATAGCACTTTGATTATCTCCATAAATTGCAACTGGCTTATTGATTGGCTCCAACAAATCTTCAAGGAGTCTTCGAAGCCATATACACTCTTGAGCTGCGAGTGTTGAAGCTTTATACTCTGCTTCAGTGGTAGACAATGACACCGTTGCTTGCTTCTTGCTGCACCACGAAACACTTGTGTCTCTACATAAGAACACATACCCTGAAGTTGATTTTCGATCATCTAGATCTCCACCAAAGTCAGCATCCGTGAAACCATGAAGAGAAACCTTGACATTGTACTTGTACATCAGACCCATGCCAAGAGTTGTCTTTACATACTTCAAAATCTTCTTTGCCGCTTCTAGATGTGGCTTCCTTGGTTCTTGCATAAACCGACTTACGAGACCCACCACGAAGGCAAGGTCGGGTCTTGTAATGGTTAAGTATAGAAGACTTCCTACAAGAGAGCGATAAGGTCGAGGATCAGGTAGCAAGGACCCTTCATCGCGTTTAAGCTTTATGTTTACGTCCATCGGAGTAGTACGTGTCTTCCCTTCGTGTACTCCGAACCTTTCAACAATCCTTGCGTAGCTTTGTTGGCCGACAAATATTCCATCCTTTACCCTTTCGACCTCCAAACCAAGAAAATTGTTCAACTCACCCAACTTCTTCATCTCAAACCTCACCGACATATCCTCTTGTAGACGAGCAATTTCAGCATCATCATTCCCGGTGATGATCATATCATCCACATAAAGAAGAACCACCACGTGGACTCCTCCATTTTTCTTGAAGAATAGACTCGGATCATAATTTGATGGTACATACCCGCAAAACTGAAGGAATTAAGCAAGCTTTCCATACCAAGCTCGAGGAGCTTGTTTTAACCCATACAAAGCCTTTTTAAGCTTGCAGACATAATCAGGATGCTCTCGCGACTTGAAACCAAGCGGTTGCTCCATGAAGATTTCCTTATCAAGCTCTCCATATAGAAAAGCATTCTTCGCATCTAGTTGCCATAACTTCCAACCAAAGCTTGCGGCTAAAGATAAAAGTGAGCGTACCGTAGTCATCTTTGCCACTGGACTGAAAATTTCATCATAATCTTCTCCATATTTTTGAGAGAACCCTCGAGCAACCAACCTTGCCTTAAAATCTGTCAATGCTCCCATCCGTTTTTCGCTTAATTCGGTACACCCATTTACAAGAAATGGGTTGGACATCCTTGGGTTTTGGAACCAAATCCCAAGTTTCGTTCTTCATGAGAGCATTCATCTCCTTCTTCATTGCGCCCTCCCACTCTTGAACTCCTTTTGCTTCATCATACGATGATGGCTCCTCTTCATCTAATGGAGCTGCAAAGTAGCATGAGTAAGTAGTGACAAACCTTTCATCTCTGAACCGAGCAGGCTTAACAATGTTCCTTTTTGGCCGTTGATTAGTCATGGAACTACGATCTTCTTCCTCATCTTCCTCTTGATCAGTGCTCCCCCTTTCTCCTTGCGTCTCTTCTTCAAGATTTTCGCTTTCACTTGGCATTTGAACAACTGGTTCATCGATCTTGGAGAAACCCCCACCTTCTTGTTCGACCAAGACTTGAGGTGGCCCATAAAATGAGGAAACTTTATCAAAGACAACATCACGAGACACGATGTACCTGTGTGTCTCTGGATCCATACATCTCCAGCCCTTCCTTTGTTCATCATAGCCGACAAAGATGCATTTCTTCGCCTTTGCCTCCAACTTGGTTCTTTGAGAGTCAAACACGTGGACGTAGCAGATTGATCCAAATATCCTGAGATGTTTCACCGTTGGCTTCTTCCCATGAACCATCTCATAAGGAGACTTCATATTGTTCGGACTAAGTGGCATCCGGTTGATGACATACGCTGCACATCTCATGCCTTCCGCCCATAAGGCCTTTGGCAAATTTTTGTCATGTAACCAGCTTCTACATGTCTCGCTTAGATGTCTTATCTTCCTTTACGCTACTTCATTTTGCTGAGGTGTATACGGACATGTAAATTCTCTCTTGATACCATGTTTTTGGCAAAAAGAGAGAAACTCCTTTGACATGAACTCCCCTCCATTATCCGTCCTTAAAGTCTTGATCTTCTGTCCTAATTCTCCCTCCACGGTAACCTTGAATTCTTGAAACTTGGAGAATACTTCTGATTTTTCCTTCACAAAGTATACCCAAGTGTACCGTGAGAAGTCATCAACAAACAGTAACATGTATCAAAACCCAGAATAGGAGGATGTTCTCGTCGGACCCATCAAATCACTATGGACCCTCTCCAACGGAGCGCTGCATCGTGAAGTGGAGTTTTCAAATGGAAGCCTATGTGACTTTCCATATTGACAGCCTTCACAAAGCTTTCCTTCATCATGAATCTTCAACTTTGGGAGCCCGTTAACCAAATCCTTATTCACCATAACCTTTAGCTTAGTCATATTTATATGACCAAGCCTAGCATGTCATATAAAGGCATTATCATTTGTACTCATCTTCTCAACATAAGAATTTGAGGCTGATAAAACATATAAATCCTTAACCCATGCTCCGGTGTGAACCACGTCCGCTTTTAAGTCTTTAATATTCTTTAAGAATTTAACGTCTCTTGGGCCAAATAAAACGTAGTTACCTGAGTCAACCGTATTCACCACGGAGAGAAGATTCTTCCTTACTCCAGGAACATGATATACGTTCTTGAGAGTGATTGGGCTTCCATCATCTCCTTCAATAACGACTGTCCCTTCCTTCTCAACACGGTGGATTGAATTATCCGCAGTAATGATGGCTTCTTTCCCGTCATGACGTTGAAGACTAGAAAGTAACTTCTCGTCTCCGGTAATATGATGGCTACAACCAGAATCCACAATCCAATCATTTCCAAGATTTTTAGCTGTGGATGTACCTGAAGATGCAGCCTCCACCGTGAAACATTTTCCCCATTTTTCGTCTTCAGTATGACCCTTTGATTCCGCCATATTTGTTTCCTTCAGCTTGACTCGACAATTCTTTTTGAAATGCCCAAATTTTCCACACCGATAACACTTGAATCGCTTCTTGTCTCCCGTAGAAGATCCTTCTCGTCCATCATTATTCTTCACATTACCATATTTGGGTTTGGCTCTGAAGCTTTGTTGTCTCCCCGCTACAAAAGCGCTCCCTGAGTCATCATGGACTTTAACTCCCGCCATTTGCATGGCTAGTGATTCTTGCGAAGCTAGTAGATTTTCAAACTCCTCCAAGGAAGGTTGTGTAGCCCATCCTTGAACTGAAGTAACAAACGGTGTATATTCGGGTCGTAGACCACGAATAATAGACCACTTCAACCGTGCTTCCGAAATTGACTCCTCCGGATTGAGAGTATTAATCTCAGAGCAAAGATTTTTTACCTTGATGAAAAACTCTGAGATTGAAGACTCCCCCTGCTTCGCATTCGCCAACTTGTTCTCTAACAGTTGTAGACGAGCCTCGTTCTTCTTGTTGAACAATTGATCTAGTGCCTGCCAAATAGCACTTTGCGGATGTACATCTTGAGACATGCTCAAATAGTCCTGAAGATATTGACCTCTTCAAAGCAAACTCCGCCTTAGCATTCTTCCGTGTCCACTCCTTTGTCGCTTCCGCTGTTGCAGCAGCTCCCCTTGGTGGTGTTGTGCTGCTACCGCCGACGACATCCCATAAGTCCTCACTAACCAAGTATGACTCCATACATGACTTCCATAACCGGTAGTTAGATTGGTTTAAGATCTCCATTCACAATCCAACGACACGACCCATTGATTCCATACTTAAAGTAAACCCAAGCTCTCTTTAAACCCCGATCTTGAAGAGCACAAGATTAGAATGGCTCTGATACCATGTAAAGATAACACCGATAGTGCTTAGCACTAGCCCAATACCGTAATACCCGAGAAACCCGAAAGAAACCAAGAGAATAAACCTCTAAGTATGAAGAAGAATATGAAGAACAATTAGAGAACCCTTGAAAGACTTTTAGAGAAATGTAGAGAACTTATGAAGAGGAAGACTCTTTATTTGAACTTGCTTTATTCACTTGTTCAATTTTTTCTTCTTACTTACAAATGAGAGAGGTGAGGAGGTATTTATAGCCTCCCAAAGATATGTTACAAAGGATCTAGATTCTTCTAATATCACCTCCATAGTTCCTAGATATTTTTCTAATCTCTAGAAATTTCTACATAATATCTAAATATTTTTATCACAAATTATCTAGATGTTTCTATACTATTATCTAGATATTTAGCTTAAAGATTTCTCTGGAACACTTTAAGGAGGTGATCAACCTTCTAGAGTGTTTCTAGAAAACCTCTAGAGTTTGGACCTAATTTTAGGTTTGGTCAAACTTAAAATAATTCCATCATAAACCCAAAATTAAGCTTGATCCAAAATCAAGTTTAATTTCAATACCGACAAGATGTGAATGATCGGTTTCCAGGTCCTGACGCGCCGCCATTTTGTTTTCTTAGCCGCATTGTTGTTTTGTCTACTGATTAACGAAAGAAAATTAGGGAGTTCTCTGCGGCTGTCTGCAATCAAACTTAACCCACACTAGTGGAAATAGTGGTTTCCTTGACGGGAACATCGCTGACGGGAAATTCCCGTCAGCGTTGTTTATATCGCTGACGGGAATTCCCGTCGGCGATGTTCCCGTCGGCGTTATTGCCTACCCGTCAGCGATGTTGACATCGCTGACGGGCTGTGAACATCGCTGACGGGAATCCCGTCAGCGATGTTAGCTATAACTGTTCGCGAAGAAAACATTTCGACTGAAACCCTAAGATTTCTTCGCCTCCGCTCGCCCTCGATTTCACCGCCGCGCCGTCAGCGCCCGCGCCGTCAGCCACTCGCCGTCAGCGCCCGCGCCATCACCTTCCCCTCCCCCTCTTCGATTTCACCGCTCCCGATCGAGCTCGCCGTCGCACCGCCCCCGCCGTCGCACCGCCCCCGCGTCGACCGTTGAGCTCGTCGTCGCACCGTCGACCTTGGAGCTCTCTCATCTCCTCACCTGCAGCAGCGTAAGATTCCTTTGATTTTTTTCAAATTTATTTTAATTTATTTTCTGATTTTAGGTTTTATTCTCTTTTGGTTAATTTATTAATCTCTTATTGTTAGTGTGGCAAATTAAAGTTGTGCTGGTAATAGTAGGGACTGAATTTGAATCCAATATGGAAAAAAGTGAGATGCAAATATTTGTTTAGACCATTTTTTGATATAGTTATTATTTTTTTCAAATTGTAAATTAGATCCGATATGAGACTAAATGTGATCATCTAATCTGATCTCCGGGTGACGAGAAAAAAAAAATGATGTGACAAATCGCTAATTGATTTATAGATATCTAGACTACATTGGTGCACATAAGGACAAGTGTACATTTTTACTTATCCAATATTTTCTCTAAATATCATGATAGTTTCTCCCAAATACAATAACGTGTTACGATGTTCATTTTTTTTTAAGTGATCATTGATCAATTACATCAAAATAGCATATATCATGGTCGCATATATAAGTTGACGATAAATAATTCTTAGACCAATTCTCCTTAGTAAAATGAAGTAGTGATAATTCAGTTGTACCTCTTTCATTTCATTTCTAAATATTCAATTAACAAAGCGATTAATTTTTAATCAAAATATGATTATTCGTTCTCATTGTTTATGTTTAGCCAGTGGTAGTGATTACCTTGAGAAAGTATTTGTCAAGGCTGTCAAGCACAATATTCCTAAGAAATATAAATTAAAGTAGGGATCCAGAAACAATTAATTTAGTACTAATTCCTATTTGCTTGCCACTAAAGTCTATGCAAGCAACTCAAATGGTTGGGGTATGGATGTTGAGCAAAGGAATATAAATATATGATTTTGTACTCAGAAAATAGGATTCGGAAAGTACTTTGATATGAGAAATTGGTAGGCCGAAAGGCTATAAAAAGCAAGACTTGCTATTTTAGGTCTTTATTCTCTTTTGGTTAATTTATTCTCTTGTGGGTAATTATAAGTTTTATTGTGTTATATATCATGATTTATGAATCGAAAGTCGTTACCCCTAGTTTCCCGTCTAATAATGTTGGATGTGAATCTTTTCTGATATAAACTCACGTAATTCTAGTTGGATGTGAAAATACTTTTTTACTTCTAAAGAGAATAACGTGATTTATGTTAGGAACATGATATACATGCAATAATTATTAGATCTGTCCGGGGAGGAGTCCCCTTCTCGTACAGGTTAGGAATACAGTAGTGTATCATCTATCTTTGTGTACTTTATGCATTTTTATTCCTTATAAATTTCGATAACACGTACCGCATTGTTCTCCGTGTACAATAAGCGTATGTTGTTTTGCGTATCGATCTATAATCGATTCATTATCGATGATTGATACGCATTATAACATCCGCACAGTGTACTCGGAGAACTGCGGGTAGGTGCTGCCGAAATTTTCAAGAAATAAAAAACGCTTAAAGTATATAAAGGTAGTTGTAAACACTACTATATTCCTAATGGGATAGGTCCATTTCCTATGACAGCCGTTAAATTGTCTTATTTCAAATATGAGCGTTAGGTTTTACTCCCACATTATTTATGTTCTGGTAATTTTTCCTCCGAGATTATTATAATTAAAATTTCCTTGATGTCGTGAAGAAAGTTAATATCACGCAACCTTTAATTTGATGCGTTACTAATAAAAATTCACATTACCTAATTATGCTTAATATCATACAGATCTATGAGGATAGTTCCGGACAAATCATGGATCGATATTCCTCGTATTGATAGATGGAGGGATAGTCGATATAAAGATGGAATAAATCAATTCATACAGTACGCCTTGGCAGACCCACGAAAGTTAAATAGTGATGTCGTGTATTGTCCATGCTGTTGGTGTAAAAATAGGGCGTTGGTGGATAAAAGTGATTTACAGAAGCACTTAATATCAGGATTCCATGAGGAGTACAAATATTGGACGTTTCATGGGGAAGGATGTCTTCAAGAAATGGAACTGATAGCGGATACCAGTACTTCCGGTGGGAGAATAGATGATACGAGAATAGATGATACACATACGATGCTCGCAGATATGTTAACAGTTCCTAATATAGATCAATCTGATTATGCCGAGGATGCTGACGAGTCAGGAAATACTGGAGGCGTGACTGATCATGAGGAGCTGGCGCAGATAATGAAATTAATAGACGATAATGAAAATGATCTGTACGAGGGTTGCACCGAGTTCACCAGGTTATCATTTATGCTGCGTCTTTTGCGTATAAAGTCTCTTAGTGGAATGGCAGATAAATATTTTAATATGTTGCTTGTGTTGCTGAGAAAAGTCATTCCAAATGGAAAAAAGAGCATACCAGAAATTGGTTTAATAGAAGGTGGTTGAACATAAAACACAGGTACAGAACAAAAAAATGGAGCAAGTTTTTTGATGGTACTGTTGAGAAGAGGCTGCAATAGCAGGACCAGTCCATTATCGTTGGATGTATCCAATAGAGAGGTTAGTATTTAGATACTTTTAATCGTTACCTATCAATATTTATATCTATTAAATGTCAATATCTTTACATATATATCTGATTAATTATCATTTTTAGATATTTGGGAACAATGAAGCGCCAAATGCGTAATAGAGCTCGACCAGAAGGTTCAATAGCTGAAAGTTACGTGAGAACCGAGTGTCTCTTATTTGCACAGAGCCAAGAGCCCCTGACTAGAGAGCAGAATTATAATGTGAGCCATCTAGTTTGTGGACTTCCTAAAAAAGGGAGGACCAGGTGGATGGGAGTTGGAGCTCAGAGGGTGTCTACACAATTCCAGCCTCCGCCGATTTCCACACCCTCGACTATGCCATCGGGGCCCTCTCACATGCCGCAGGAGGATTGCACTCAGCAGGCGATGCAGCTTGTTTCCTCTGTGATGAGTATGTTAGATGGTCAGATTCCCGAGGAGATGTGGGAGGATATTCAAGAGGAGCTTATGCGAGTGATCCAGCCTACTGCTACTTTTGCGATGGTTTCTAGGCAAATAATGAAATCTTGTAGAAGGCGGGTTCCTACTCGGGTGCAAAGTCAGATTATGAACTTCTTGGCCACTCAAAAAGCATTTACTGGTAGTGGAGAGAGTAGCAGACAGGTATACTTATTATATATGTAAAACATGATTACACATAATATTATGTGATTCTAAATTTAAATTATTTTGTTGTTAGATTGGAGATGATACTATTGGGAGCACGAGTCGTAGGGATGGATCCGCCAGCGGCAACGCGGACGATGACATGGATAGGGCGGATGACCTATCTTAGTGAGTTATATCCTAAACTCGTGTTTGTATATTGTGGACATCTTTATAGTTGAGATTATGATACTCGTGTTTGTATATTGTGGACATCTTTATAGTTTAGATTATGATACTCGTATTTGTTGTTTGTATATTGTGGACATCTTTATAGTTGAGATTATGATACTCGTGTTTGTATATTGTGGATTTAGAACTTATGATGTGTGTATTGTTTGTTGTGAAAGTTATTATTGTGGATTTGGAACTTATCGTGAAAAGTGAATGTATATATTTCGATTGTTTATGAAAATTGATTGGATGAGAGGTTTAATTG
This sequence comes from Asparagus kiusianus, assembly GCA_022839385.1. Lineage (NCBI taxonomy): Eukaryota > Viridiplantae > Streptophyta > Magnoliopsida > Asparagales > Asparagaceae > Asparagus > Asparagus kiusianus. The sequence goes on from BQKN01066895.1 coordinate 409,950, forward strand.
GGAAAATTTGGATTGTATTCATTGTGAGATGTTTTGGAATGCGTGTGAAATGTCGTTTGGAGATTTGTATGTACAGGGAACTGAGTATATAACCAGATTTTTTTTTAGCTGCTGATACGTATCGCTGACGGGCTTGCCGTCAGCGATAAGTATCGCTGACGGGAATCCCGTCAGCGATGTACATAACATAGCTGACGAGAATCCCGTCAGCGAAATTTATCGCTGACGGGACGACCGTCAGCGACATTACGAATATCGCCGACGGGGATTCCCGTCAGCGATAATTATCGCTGACGGGAATCCCCGTCGGTGATGTTTCTTTATCACTGACGGGCTTTCCCGTCAGCGATACGTATCGCTGACGGGCAGTCCCGTCAGGGATATTCCTATATCGCTGACGGGTAGCCCGTCAGCGATATTTCTCTATCGCTGACGGGAATACCCGTCACCACTATTACCGTCAGCGATACTTATCGCTGACGGCTCCCCGTCAGCGATAGTTCTTCCCTGACGGTACTATCGCTGACGGCATATCTTTGACGGGACGCCGTCAGCGATACTTATCGCTGACGGGCATTGGGGCATCGCTGACGGGAATGCCCGTCAGCGATACATGATTTTCCACTAGTGCCAGTTAGCATCTGCTACCAGCAACCAAGCATACGGTGCTCGATATGGATATCAACATGGTGGTGGTTGGAGAGGTGATTGTGACCGTAATCATCGAGAAGTTGGCGGAGATTGGGTTCAAGTATGCAGCAGACAAGTATTTTTCTTTGGATACTCGGATGACATATGAGCTTGGGAGGCTGAAGAATCTCTTCCTCGTATCCAAGCTGTTGTAAAGACGGCGGAAAGTGGGCAGCAAGAAGTTCGTGGATCACTCAAAGAATGTATATGGGAACTTAAAGATGCTTTGTACAAGGCTGACGACGCTCATGATGAGCTTGATTATCACCGACTACAGAAACAAATAGAGGTGAAAGCTGCAAGCGGCAAAGGCAATGGTTAAAGTAGTAAGTGGTTGATTCAAAAATCAAATCAATCAAATTTCTATAGTTGATTTGGTGTTCTTTCCCTTTGCATTAATTCTTTCTATTCAGTTTTTATTTCATACATTAAAGCTTGACAACACATGCTCAACAAATTTGACTGTTATTCTATTTCAATCTATAAAAGACAATGAGGTTATCTATCGCTTTGATATGCAGGCAGCAAAGGAAATGATCCCAACAAAGTGCATGTGTTTTTTTTTTCACTGCCTCTACGCGAAAAGTTGTCAAATTTAGCGAAAGAGTATTTAAATCTGATCCCACTCTCAAGAAACTGAGGAAGACCATCAAGAGGCTGGATGAAGTCGCAGCAAGTGTGGGAGATTTCATCACTGCACTACAAGAGTCCAAACCACTCCAAACTGAGAGCGCTAGCTCTAATTGTGAAACTGGATCAATTCTAATTGAAGTGTTTGGACGAAACAGAGAAAAGGAGGAACTGTTACAGTGGTTGATGAAGCCTGTTGCAAATGAGGATGAGGGTTGTACCAATGTCTCTCTTTTCTCCATTGTGAGCCATGGAGGAGTGGGGAAAACAACCCTTGCACAACTTGGTCTAAAATGATGAGGGTTTAGCTAGTTCTTTCAATTGCAAAAGCTGGGTGTGTATCTCCACTCCCTTTGATGTGAAGAAGGTGATGGCCAATATAATAGAATATGCCACGAAAAAGAGACTAGAAGTTGGGGTACTAGGCACGCTGCAGGAAGCTCTTAAAGACCTGGTGTCATCTGGGAAATTTATCCGTGTCTTGGATGATGCATGGAATCATGACAATCGTTCTGATTGAGATAAATTGTTTGCTTCTTTGAGGAGCGGGCATAAAGGAAGCAAAATCTTATTAACTACTAGAACAGAGAGGGTTGCAGAAATTGTTGCATCGGCTTTGGGAGGATCAATCAAGCAATCAATGAAATTGAAACCCTTAGATGAGGACAACTTCTTGTCCCTGTTCAACCAATATGCATTTGCTGGTGTAAACTTTGGTGATTATAGGAAGTTGAAATCTATTGGCCAGCAAATAGCAAGAAGACTTGGAGGCTTGCCATTGGCCGCAAAGACAATTGGAGCATTATTGAATTCTGAGTTGGATGACAGTCATTGGAACAGAATTTTGCAGTCGAGCCATATCTCTGATAATGTACAGCAGAGGGATGGCATGATGTCTGTTCTGATGTTAAGCTGCCATCATTTACCAGTGCACCTAAGACCTTGTCTTGCTTATTGCAGCATCTTTCCGCAATATTATAGGTTTGACAAAGATGATCTGGTCTTCATGTGGATTGCTCTTGGCTTCTTTCAACAATCTCCCCAATATCCAATGGAGACACCAGAGAATGTAGGACGGCGCTACTTTGTGTTGGGAATTAAATGCCGTAATCCCTAATGCAACAGAAACGCAGAATAGAAAAAGTACACTAAGATTTACGAGGTTCGGCAACTGCCTACGTCCTCGAGAGCCACACAGAGAATTTTTTATTAATCAAACAAGAAATTACAAATCAAGAGCAAATCCCAAAACTGAGATTTCTCAAATGAACACTGTAGCTACAGTGTTAATACCCACAATAAATCCCCTCTTCTCTTTTCTCTCTCTTCTTAAATCTCCCCTCAAACACTGTTGAGAGCTGGAGATAAAAAAGGGAAAATCGCTGCTGCGATTTGAGAAGATGAACGCTGCTGCGTTAAAAAAGATCCGCCGCCAGAGAAAAGTCGGGGAAAAAAAAGCACAAAACCCTAGGGATCGGGGTTTGCTTTTATAGGCGAGATTGATGGGCTGGCGATAGCCTGTCACCAGCGCACGAACTTGGACGCGAGGGTTGGAATCGCCTGGACGCGAACGTCGGAGCTGGACGCGAGGGTCGGTGTCCCGAACGCGAGGGTGGGAGCGCCAAGACGCGGACGTCGGAGTGTGGACGTGAGGGTCGGAGCTTTGGACGCGAGGGTCGAGCCGCCAAAACACCGAGGTCGCGTTCGCCAAATTCGAGCACAACTGCTCGAGCTTCACCTGAAGTTCGTCGTCGACTTCGCCTGAGTCGACGTCCACGCTCGCCTGCGTCATCCTCGAGCTCGTCGGAGCTCCTCGCCGGACGGAGGTTGGTATCCACCCTTAAACTAACAATCTCCCACTTGGAGACCAAACCGACGTCAACAGGCTATCTCATCAAGCTCCTCTCCTGTGTGGCTCCGTCCTCATCATCTATGCATGAAGGCCAACTGAAGTTGCGCACAACTCTAGTTTCTGAACGGTCACCGTCTTTGTTAACATGTCTGCTGGATTCTTACTTTCTGGAATCTTTTCCAGTTTTAACACGTCATCTTCCAACAGGGATCTGATGAAGTGGTACCGAAGCGCAATATGCTTCGTTCTAGAATAAAATGCTGAATTTTTTACCAAGTGTATCGCACTCTGGATATCACTGTGCAAAACATTCTTCTCCTGTTTGAATCCCAGCTCTGTCAACAAACCCTGAAGCCATATCATCTCTTTACTGGCTTCAGTAACTGCAACATACTCAGCTTCTGTAGTGGATAGGGTAACGATCTTCTGTACCTGTGACATCCAACTGACAGCTGTAGTTCCGACGGTGAATACATAGCCGGTGGTGCTTCTTCGGTGATCGACTTCACCTCCAAATTCTACATCTACGTACCCTTGCACTTCCGCTTCTCCCTTACCAAAGTGCAAACTCTTCTGTGTGGTGCATCGTAGATATCTCAGAATCCACTTGACCGCTTCCCAATGAGCTTTTCCTGGATTCGACATAAAACGGCTGACCACTCCCACTGCATGGCCAATATCTGGTCTCGTACAGACCATTGCGTATATCAAACTTCCGATAGCTGAGGCGTAAGGAACCTGAGCCATACTCTCTTTCTCTTCTTCTGACTGAGGAGACTGATCCTTCGATAGACGAAAATGGCTGGCCAAGGGTGTGCTCACAGGCTTGGCGTTGCCCATGTTGAATCTCTGCAAAACACGGTTGATGTACTCCATCTGAGATAACTGCAAGAGACCTCTCTTCTTATCTCTCGTGATTTGCATTCCAAGGATTTTCTTCGCTGGACCCAAGTCCTTCATGTCAAACTCCTTTGACAGCTGCTGCTTCAAACTCTTGATATCCTCCATATCTGTTCCTACAACTAACATATCATTAACATATAGCAGTAGGATGATATAACTGGACTGATATCTTTTGAAGTAGCAACAGTGGTCGGTGTTGCACTTCTGGAAGCCTTCCTTGTGCATAAAGCCGTCAAACTTCTTGTACCACTGTCTTGGGGCTTGTTTCAGGCCATACAAGCTCTTCTTGAGTCTGCACACCAGGTTCTTCTTCTTTTCTTCTGAGAAACCTTCTGGCTGGTGCATGTATATCTCCTCTTCTAGATCTCCGTGAAGAAACGCCGTCTTCACGTCCAACTGCTCGAGATGAAGATCTTCAATTGCTACAATACTCATCACTGTCCTGATAGTATTTAGTTTCACCACGGGAGCAAAAATATCGGTGTAGTCAATTCCTTCCTTCTGCTGGAAACCCTTGACAACTAGCCGGGCTTTATATCTTCTGGAACCATCCTGCTCCTCTTTCACCCGATACACCCATTTGTTGTGGAGTGTTTTTTTACCCGTGGGCAACTCAGCTAGTTCCCACGTCTGGTTTGATATGAGAGACTTCATCTCATCTTTCATGGCAAGCTCCCACTTGCTCGTATCTTCACACTGACAAGCTTCATCAAAGCTTTTAGGCTCCCCACCATCTGTTAACAACAAATAGTTCATGTATCTCCTATTGGGTACAGGAGGACGAGAAGATCTTCTTAATATCGGAGCTGGTGCGTCGGGCTCCTGCGCACCATCTTGTCCAACAAGCTCTTCTGGCTGAGGACCCTCTGCATTTGGTTCTTCCGAGAGGTTACTCGGGACATCATCTGCATCTACAAATATCGACTCGCTCTCTGAGTCATCTGGCTTGTGCATGTCTTTGTACATCACCTTCTCGTTGAATATCACATCTCTGCTCCTGATCACCTTCTTGTTTTCGTTGTCCCAAATGCGGTAGCCGAACTCATCTTCACCATAGCCGATGAAAGTGCATTTCTTTGACTTGGGATCAAGCTTATTCCTGCCTTGATCACTAATATGCACGTAAGCTACACAACTGAAAACTTTAAGATGTGAGAGTTTTACCTCCTTTCCGCATCATACCTCCTCTGGTATTCTGTGCTCCAATGGGACCGATGGACCTCGGTTGATCAAGTAAGCTGCTGTGTTGACCGCTTCTGTCCAGAACTGCTTCGGTAGGCCTGACTGTACTCTAATGCTTCTGGCTCTCTCCGTCAACGTTCGGTTCATCCGCTCAGCTACACCATTTTGCTGAGGCGTGCCGGGCACGGTTCTCTCCATTCTGATCCTGTGCTCATAGTAGAACTTCTTAAATCCGGTGTCTTCATACTCACCGCCATTGTTGGTCCTGAGCTTCTTTATTCTCAGACCGGTCTCATTCTCGATCATAGCTTTCCATCTCCTGAAAGCCTCGAATACTTCTGACTTATGCTTCAGAAAGTAGACCCACACTTTCCGAGAGTGATCATCGATAAAAGTCACGAAGTAGTGTTTTCCACCAATGGACGCGGTGGTTGTTGGTCCCCACACATCTGAGTGAACGAGCTCTAGCTTCTCTTTCTTGGGGGTTCTGCCACTTGTCTGAAAGCTGACTCTCTTCTGCTTTCCAAGTATGCATTCTTCAAACATATCCATCTCCACTGACTGCAGTCCTGGGAGTTTTCCTTTCGTGTGCATAATTTTCATCCCCTTTTCACTCATATGACCGAGTCTCTGGTGCCACAGCTTTGAAGTCTCATTGCCTGCTGCAACTGAGATCAAACAACGTGTACCTGCTGTCATATACAGGGTACCAGTCTTCTTGCCTCGGGCAATAGTCATTGCACCCTTTGAGATCTTCCAATCATCTCCATGGAAGGTTGTGGTATATCCTTCGTCAGCCAACTGGCCTACAGATATTAAGTTCTTTCTCAGGTCGGGAATATGTCTGACATCCTTCAGCTCCCATACTGACCCGTTCAACTTAATTTTCACCACGCCTTTGCCCACAATAGCATATGGTTGATCATCACCAAGATATACGTATCCAAGATTTCCGAGGGTATACTTCTCGAAGAATTCCTTCTGAGAGGTAGCATGGAACAACGCTCCTGAATCTAAAACCCAAGATTCCTCCTTACTCTCCAAAGAGCATATCAATGTGTCGTCTCCTCCTGAGGTGGAGGTGACATTCACCTCTGCCTTCGCCTCCTTCTCCTTCTGTGCACTCTTGCACTGATTCTTGTAATGCCCGGTCTTTCCATAATTCCAACACTCGATAGCCTTCGAGCTGTTACTTGGATTCCTTGATTTGGACCTCCTGTCCTTTGATCTTCCTCTGAAGTTTGATTTTCTTCGTCCGTTTCCTCTGGTTGAATTTCTACCTCTTGACTCTGTATGCAATACTGAAGAGGTTGTAGCTTCACCCGTCTCTCTCCGTCGGATCTCCTCACTGAGAACCAGATCACGAACGTCGTCGAACTTCAACTTGTTGTTTCCCGACGAGCTACTCACAGCTGTGACTGTAGCGTTCCAACTCTCTGGTAGGGAAGACAAAAGTATTAACGCCCGAACTTCCTCATCAAACTTAATCTCAACTGAACTCAATTGGGTTGTAACCGTATTAAGTTCATTGAGGTGTTGTGCTACTGACGCGCCTTCCGCCATTTTCAGATTGAATAACCACCGTATCAAATGAACTTTGTTCGAGGCTGATGGCGTCTCATACATATTTGAGAGAGCTGCCATAAGACCCGCTGTGGTCTTCTCCTTCGCTATATTGAACGCAACATTGCGAGTCAACGTCAATCTGATAACTCCGAGGGCTTGTCTGTCTAGAAGGTTCCACTCTTCTGCTTTTATAGAATCTGGCTTCTTTCCCGATAGTGGTTGATACAGATTTTTCTGATACAGATAATCCTCTATCTGCATTTTCCAAAATCCGAAATCTGTTCCATCAAATTTCTCAAATCTTATTTTTTCTTCATCTGCGGCCATGGCTCCCACTTGAATCTGACTTTCTTTAGATCGTTTCACGCTCTGATACCAGTTATTGGGAATTAAATGCCGTAATCCCTAATGTAACAGAAACGCAGAATAGAAAAAGTACACCAAGATTTACGAGGTTCGGCAACTGCCTACGTCCTCGGGAGCCACACAGAGAATTTCTTATTAATCAAACAAGAAATTACAAATCAAGAGCAAATCCCAAAACTGAGATTTCTCAAATGAACACTGTAGCTACAGTGTTAATACCCACAATAAATCCCCTCTTTTCTTTTCTCTCTCTTCTTAAATCTCCCCTCAAACACTGTTGAGAGCTGGAGATAAAAAAAGGGAAAATCGCTGCTGCGATTTGAGAAGATGAACGCTGCTGCGTTAAAAAGATCCGCCGCCAGAGAAAAGTCGGGGAAAAAAAGCACAAAACCCTAGGGATCGGGGTTTGCTTTTATAGGCGAGATTGATGGGCTGGCGACAGCTTGTCACCAGCGCACGAACTTGGACGCGAGGGTCGGAATCGCCTGGACGCGAACGTCGGAGCTGGACGCGAGGGTCGGTGTCCCAAACGCTAGGGTGGGAGCGCCAAGACGCGGACGTCGGAGTGCGGACGCGAGGGTCGGAGCTTTGGACGCGAGGGTTGAGCCGCCAAAACGCTGAGGTCGCGTTCGCCAAATTCGAGCACAACTGCTCGAGCTTCACCTGAAGTTCGTCGTCGACTTCGCCTGAGTCGACGTCCACGCTCACCTGCGTCATCCTCGAGCTCGTCGGAGCTCCTCGCCGGACGGAGGTTGGTATCCACCCTTAAACTAACACTTTGATGATTTAGTTAAACTATCATTTCTCGAACAATCTTACTATCCAAATTACTACAACATGCATGATCTCGTTCATGATATGGCATGTAAAGCATCTCAAGAGGAATGCTTTAGATTTGTCGGAGATATGTCAGTTGACCAGATCCCAAATACGGTATGTCATTTGTGCTTTGAAACTGATGAAATTAGCGTTCTTAAAGATGTGGAAAAATGGAAGAACCTACACATGCTTGCGTTAATCTTCAAAGGATATGTTGATGAGCATTCTATGGTCTTTCAAAAAGTGTTTGAACCGCTAGAATGCACGCGGGTTTTGAAAATAGCTGTTATTGGCATGGAAGTATTGCCTATGCAACCGGTAACTAGAGGCATATGAGATATTGGTCAGTTCATTGATATTTGTCAGTTGCCTAGCTCATTGTGCAAGCTTCACCACTTGCAGGTGCTTGCTGGCGAGAACTTTGGTACTGAAGCTGTTCTTGGCTTGAATAAACTTATTAGTTTAAGATGGCTGATACCATGTTCTGCTTACTATGGAAAAATCGATGGGATTGGGACACTAACTTCACTTCAAGGTTTGTCATTCTCTGCTAATATTTATAAAATTAGCGAATTGAAGGACCTGAGAGATCTCTTTGAACTGAAGATTTGTGTCCTTGAGAATCGCAAAAATAATGAGGAAGTTAGTAAGATCGAGTTGCATTGTAAAAAGAACCTCTTCAAGTTAAAGTTGGTATGGTCTGCTAGTAGTGATGTGGTGGATGAGTATGAACTGATAATTGACCGCCTGCAACCACCTCATAGCCTCAAGGAACTAATAATCAAAGGAGACCAAGCTGCCAGTTCTCCAAAATGGATGGAACCAAAATTACTAAATAATCTAGTAAATTGAAGATTGTGACAGATGGAAGCACTTCCCATTTATTGGGAAGCTTCAATATCTCAAGCATCTGAAATTGAATGGATTGGAGATAGAGACATTACCCCGGTGTCCTCTCCTCCAAGAACTCATCATCGAGCGCTGTCTTAAACTGAAAGCACTGCCCCCTCTGCCCCTCAGTCTCCAAGAATTGGATTTGTTTGATGTGGGATTGTCTGATTCTCCAAAAAAATTTGCCGGACAGCTAGCAACTGCACTGGTAGCAGCTTCAGTACTAGCATTTCATCATCAAACTCTCCCTCCCTCTCTAAGTTGAGAATTATAAGCTGTAAAAAGCTAACATCCGTGGTTGGCTTGTTACAGCATCATCTCACGTCTCTCAGGTATTTTGAGATTAGATTTTGTAAAGAGCTTGTGGACTTGCATGTGAAGGAAGGCTTTCGACGTCTGTGTGCCATTGAACTCATACGGATCGAGAATTGCACTGAGCTGAAGAAGTCTCCAAACGCAATTGCAACGTACTAACTAGACATGACCCACAATCTCGTGAGCCAATTGAGAAAAAGGTGGTTAACTGCAGGCTAGTCGCCTGTCAAACTTGAAACCCTATGAGCTAACAGATTTATAAATTTATCTTCCTTCTTTTTTAATTTTCTCATTAAGAAATTTGCTTCATATATATATTTGCCTTGGCTGGTGGATTTTGCTGTATATCTCTACTGAGAATATAGGTCATGCATCCTAGTTTTGCCCCTATCATTATTTGTGTTGGCCAGTGACAGTTGAAATAGAAACCCTAATCTTATTCATGAGATAACATGGGCTTATATAGGCCCCTACAACTTACAAATAAGCCCCTAAACCTATTAATATTCCAACACTCCTCCTCAAGATGGGCGAAAGATGTCCACTAAGCCCATCTTGTCACATCCTCTAATCATATCTACTGAGCTAAGTCTCTTAGTCAGACAATCTGCTACCTGATCCTTAGTTGGAACATGACTTAACTCCAGTAGTCCATTATCCAACTTCTCTTTGATGAAGAACCTATCGATCTCGATGTGTTTGGTTCTATCATGCTGCACTGGGTTGTTGGCGATACTGATGGCTGACTTGTTATCACACCACAACTTTATCTTGGCTCCTTGATCCAGCTCCAGCTCCACCAACATACTCTTTAACCACAACAACTCTGCAACTCCTAAGGCCATGGCTCTATACTCTGCTTCAGCTGTTGATCTCGCTACCACCGATTGCTTCTTGCTCTTCCACGAGACCAAGTTGCCTCCTATAAAGATACAATATCCTGAGGTGGATCTCCTGTCATCAGCACAGCTAGCCCAATCAGAGTCGCAATAACCTTCGATGTTCACATGTCCATTCTTCCTAAATATCAGCCCCTTTTCGGGGGCACTCTTTAAATATCTCAGAATCTGGTACACAGCGTCCATATGACCCTTCCTCGGATCGTGCATGTAGCGACTCACCACGCTCACCGCAAAAGAGATATCAGGACGTGTGTGACTCAAATAGATCAGCCTTCCCACCAACCTCTGGTATCTGTCACGATCAACTGGTTCTCCAGCCTCAGCACCTAGCTTGAACTTCTGATCTATCGGTGTAGTTGCAGGTTTGCACCCTAACATCCCTGTCTCTTTGAGAAGATCCAGTGCATACTTTCTCTGGGATAGGACGATTCCCTCCGCTCCTCGAGCTATCTCTATTCCAAGAAAGTATCGAAGCAAGCCAAGATCTTTCACCTCGAATTCCTTACCCAGTCTCATTTTGAGTTGGGCAATCTCCTTCTCATCATCCCCTGTAATAATCATATCATCCACATATACCGCAAGTATGGTAATGTGGCCTCCACTCCGTCGAAAGAACACTGTATGGTCGGCGTTGATCTGTTGATACCCCATACCAATCATAGCCCTTCTGAATCTGTCAAACCAAGCACGAGGGGACTGCTTCAGCCCATAGAGAGACTTCTTCAATCTGCAGACCTTTCCCACTGTCTGATCTGTACCGAATCCTGGTGGTATCTCCATGTATACCTCCTCCACTAGATCTCCATGAAGAAACGCATTCTTCACATCTAGTTGGTGTAACTTCCATTCACCATTTACTGCTAGAGAGATTAAGGTCCGGACAGTGCTCATCTTCGCTACTGGTGCAAAGGTCTCATCATAATCGATGCCATATGTCTGACTATACCCTTTTGCTACCAGACGAGCCTTGTAGCGCTCAACTTGTCCATCTGGATTCTGCTTCACAGTGAAGACCCACTTGCATCCAACTGCTCTCTTCCCTTCTGGTAGTTTTACTAGCTCCCAAGTGCGGTTCTTCACTAGAGCTCCTAGCTCCTCGTGCATAGCCGCTTTTCACTTTGGGTCCTTCTTAGCAACCTGTCAATTGTTAGGTATAGTAACAGAGTCCAATGATGCAATGAATGCTCCATGTGCAGGGTGGATATTAGAATATAATACAAACTGGGCAAGATCCCAATCATATCTATCGGGAGGATGTCCCGCATTGCTGCGAGTAGTCCTCCGTACTGACATTGGTGTGGGAGGAGTAAGGAGAGGAATGATATCACCTTGAGAGGAATCTGATGGTGGTGTAGGTGTCTCAGGAGTCGGGACAGGCGTTGATAAGGGACTTGGCACTAGTGGTACTGTAGGTACTGTTTCTACAATTTGTTTCCCCTTCCTACTATAGGTAAGTAGCTCCCCCTGAATCGTGGGCCTAACACCTCTTGTCTCCTTATCCTCTTCTTCTTTATTCTCCTGCTCCTCCTCAACCAATTCTCCTTCCCAAGGAATCGTTAGAGAAATCGATTTCTCCATATTATTCTGCCTCTCACCAATCTCCCCTTCTCGCCTCATACTTCCAGTATTGGGCGAGTCACCAACGGATGGGGGTACCTTCTGTGTGTAATATGGCTCAAATTCACGAAAGTACACATGCATACTCACGAACAGCCTTTTCTCCACCGGGCTCCAACAAACGTATCCCTTTTGAGTAGCAGAATATCCCACAAAAACACACTTCACCGCTCTAGGGGCAAGCTTCCCGACGGATGGTCTATTATCCTTCACAAAGCACACACAGTCAAACACCTTTAGTGGAAGAATCCCACCATTATCTCCTTTCAACGTCTCACACGGAGACTTCCAATCCAGTACTCTCGAGGGTATTCTGTTGATCAGCGCCGCTGCAGTCAATACTGCTTGCCCCCACAATGTTTCTGGGACATTCATGGAGATCATCATACTTCTAGCAACCTCTAAAAGATGTCTGTTTTTTCTTTCCGCTACCCCATTCTGAGCTGGTGTGTATGGACATGTAGTCTGGTGTTGTATTCCCTGAGATGACAAGTATTCTCCAAACACTCTGTTGGTGTACTCTGTCCTATTATCAGATCTCAATACCTTCACCACTGCTCCATATTGAGTCTCTAGTGAGGTTAGAGAGTGATCTCTCATTTGTAATCTTTTCTTTTTTGATTAGTGAAGTTCTTTGTTGTTCTCGCCCGTGGACGTAGGCCATACTAACTGAACCACGTTAAATTCTTGTGTATTGTTCTCTTTGTCTTCACTGTGTTTATTCAGTATTCTTATTCTCCACTCTTGTATAGACATCTCCCGTGTATGTGAAGCCCTCGTGCCACAACTTGCATCATTAATGCAACATGTATAGAGCGAAAACTTTTCCTTGTCTAATATTGAAGAAGTTGGGATGACCGAATAATTGAAGACAGAATTTGAAGATACCAAAAGGTTCCGATGCGATTTTTTCTTGGATGGATTTGGAGGATGGGAGGATATACAGGCAGATGAACTTAGTCTTTAGTGAGGTGTTGAATTTATACGGATGAATGTTTTTTTTTTTTTTTTCGCTTGGTCCATAGCTGAACTGTTTTTTTTTTATGGTTCAGGATGCACCAAAGACTCTGAGGAGAAGGAAAAGGAAAAAAACCATGTCCAGTTTTTAACAGGAGAGTAGTCCTTAATGTGAAGGTTGAGAAATGTGTTTCGGGTTATTTGATTTTACCCTTAATGCGTATAACGTAAGTCGCAAAATCAGTGCATGCTACTTTGCAAGAGATTAATGACATTGCTGAGTTGCGTTCCCAGTGAAAGCGGTCTTTAGTGATCATTTCCCTGCTTCGATACAAATGGTTTTTTCCAGGGAATGCGCGCACGAAAAAGATTCCAGTTGTTTAATTTAATAATATTTGAAACTTTCACAGGGAATGGTTGCTCTTCGATTCCATCACTGCATGCTAGCTGCTCTCGACGCGCATGCAGCCTCTCTCGTAGTTGGCAACATTTCGGGCGGGCGGTGCCCAGTTCATATTTATTACCTACAACAGCAGCAGCAGCAGCAGCAGCAGCAGCGAAGGACAAAACCACTCTCTTTGTTCTCTTTGTGAAAGTTGCTCTTCAAGTGTTCGATAAAATGCTCAACCCAGTCAAGTTCCAGGGATTCACACTTGCAAGAGATACAAGCACCACCTAAAGGTATGGTTAATTTGTTCTCCTTGATTAGACCTTCTCTTCAACTGTTTGATAAAATGCCATATGAGAATGCTATTGGAATTCAGAGCTTGGCAGCATATTTAGTAAGTCTTGGTAACTCTATATCAAAGTTATAACATACTCCAGTTTCCTACTCTAACCTTTTACAAATTGAACACCATTTTTGTGTTTGTTTCCATGTAAACTGTGCATGACTAAAAGCCAGAGCTGCTTCCAAACACGCTGCTTGCCGAATTAAGAATATAACAATGATTAGGTATCACGTGATACTTTATAATTAAAAAAAGAAAATGGGTCTTGCGTAGCATGTCAAAACGGCATAAAAAATCAAGGAATTATAAATAAAGAAATGCTTGCTTATCATGGTCCTTTGGCTTGTCGGTCTGTTCCAATGATTCTCCTGTAGAATCGGCAGTGGAATTGACAGATTCAGTGTTCAGGCTCAGGTTTCAGATTGATAGGGTGGCGGTCAACCGGTCCGGTCGACCGCGTTCGTACACAAGGCTTACTGTGCGTCAGATTTGGTGTCGGTCGACCGGGCCGGTCGACCGCCGAAGCGGGTTTTCAGTTGGGCTCTGTTTCCAGTCCCGTTTCGTTTGTGAGTTGTATATAAACCCTAAACTCGTTTTTAGGGTTAAGCTTGGGCGATTTTGAGCTGCTGAAAGGGGATTTTGAGGGCTTCTATTGTTGGAGTTATTTGGAGAGATCTATTGGTCTTGTTCTAGGGTTTTGGGTAAGATTTGTAACCCTAATTTGTATTCCCCTTTGATTTGAGTAGTAAAGCTTCCCCCTCCTTGCCCCGTGGACGTAGGCATATTGTCGAACCACGTATATCTTGTGTTCTTGCTGTGATTGGTTGACTTGTGTTGGATTGTGGTCTACTATTGTTCTTGTGTGTGCTTTTGATTTGTCTATTTGGGGCTTCCGCGGCGCACAATAAGTGGTATCAGAGCACCGGGTTAGATTTGGGAGTTTACTCGAAGGATTCATTGTTGGGTTCTTGTTGGGAGAGTAGATCTACAATATGGGTGATACAAGCAAAGCTAGTTCAAGTGCTACTAGTACATCGGGGTCGGCTTTGACAAAGGCGATCCAAAATTTGAGCATCAATAATACCAAAATTGATGTTCCAAAGTTCGACGATAAGATCAACTTTGGTTTATGGATGTGTCAAGTAATGGACGCCTTAGATGCACAAAATTTGAAGGAGACCCTTGAGTTTCAAGAGAAACCCGAGGAGATTGAAGACAAGGTTTGGAAGAAAATAAATAGTAGGGTTTGTGGGGTGATTCGGTCATGCTTGACGCCGGATCTCATTTATGATGTGATGAACGAGACATCGGCAAAGAGATTGTGGGAAACGCTCAATGAAAAATATTTGACAAAGAGCATTGAGAATAGGTTTCATTTGAAGAAAATGTTCTACCAATTCAAGATGAAGAGAGGAGTTTCCATTCGAGAGCATGTTAACAACTTCACAAAGCTAATTTCGGATATGGCCAATGTTGATATCATGGTGGAGGATGAAGATAAGGCGATGCTACTATTGTGTTCGTTGCCGGATGATGAGTTTAGTACTTTTGTTCTTATTATGATAAATGGGCGAACTACAGTTAGCTACAAGGAGGTGACCTCGGCATTGGTAAATTATGAGCTGAGGAGAAATGATGATGAGCCCTCCGAGAAGGCATCGGGTGATGCATTAGCAGTTCGTGGCCGTAGTCCAAATCGTCAAAAGTTCAACCGCTCAAAATCAAAGAATAGGGGTGGCCATAAACGTGTTGGTAGAAATCAATGTGCTTTTTGCAAAGGAGAAGGACATTGGAAGAATGAATGCCCAAAGTTGAAGGATAGAGCCGGAAAGCAAAGAGGGAAAGCTGCACAAGCTTCAGAGGTGAATGTTGCTAAGGTTGTTGGCGACATTTCAGATTCGGATTCTTCCGGTTATTCATGTCCCGCACTGCCATCAGTTTGTTATGCCGACTCTACGGAGTCGATGCTTGATTCGGGAGCTGCATTTCATATTTGCACTAAGAGGGATTGGTTTACCAACTTTAAAGAGTTGAAGAGAGGAGACGTGGTGCATATGGGGAACGATCACGTTTGTCCTATTAGTGGGATTAGCTCAGTCAAAATCAGAATGCATGACGGGGTGATTAGGGAATTGAAAGAAGTGAGGTTCGTGCCACAGTTGACGAAGAATCTCATTTCTCTTGGGACTTTGGAGGCATCCGGCTATAGAGTGATATTAGAGGATGCTAGTTTGAAGGTTATGAAGGGATCCATGGTGGTGATGCGAGGTGTCAGGGAAAACAACCTATACTACTTGAAGGGCAAGACAGTTACAGGAGGTCTGGCTGCTTCTATCACCACGGAGGAGGATACTACCATACTATGGCACATGAGGCTTGGACACACAGGTGATAAGTCCCTACAATCATTGGCAAAACAGGGGCTATTGAAAGGTGCAAAGACCTGCAAAATAGAGCTGTGTGAGCATTGCATACTTGGGAAGAAGACTAAAGTGAAGTTTGGCACCGCAATTCACAACACCCAAGGTATATTAGACTACATTCACACAGATGTTTGGGGCCCTTCTAAGCACACATCGCTTGGTGGGGCAAATTATGTCGTCACTTTCATTGATGATTATTCCAGGAGGAATTGGGTATATACCATGAAGCATAAACATGAGGTCCTGGATATATTTGTGGAGTGGAAGAAGAAAGTGGAGCTGCAACAGGTAGAAAGGTGAAGACTCTTCGTTCAGACAATGGTGGAGAGTACAAGAGTGATCCATTTCTGCAGTTTTGCCGGGATCACGGCATTAGAAGACACTTCACAGTTAGAGAGACACCGTAACAGAATGGGGTGGCAGAGAGGCTGAACCGTACCTTGCTGGAGAAGGTGCGATGTATGATGACGCAGAGTGGATTATCTAGATCTTTTGGGCCGAGGCGTTGGTTTATGCGAGCCATCTCGTTAACAGGTTATCGTGCACTTCGATAGAAGGGAAGACTCCTTTGGAGCGTTGGTCTGGTTCTGTGGCTAGTGATTATGAGACTCTTCGGATATTTAGGTGTCCAGCTTATTTCCATGTTAGTGATGGGAAGTTGAATCCGAGAGCGAAGAAGGCTATCTTTGTGGGATTTAGAGAAGGTGTAAAAGGTTCAAATTATGGGATCCACAAGACAAGAAGATGATCATTAGCAGAGATGTCACATTCGATGAGGCGTACATGATGAAGCCTCGAGTTCCTCAGCAGGTGGAGGAAGATCAGACAGGAAGGATATCACAGCAGGTGGAGGATGATGTGACTCCACTCACTCCAGTTGGCACTGTTTCCATTGAGACTCCTACAGAGGTGACACAGGAAGGAGATGAGATGACAGTAGGGCCTGAGGAGGATATAGTGAATGGTGAGGCCCAGGAGCAGGGTCATGCTCAGGGGTCCATTGCAGCAGACAGACCGAGGAGAGAGATTCGTCGGTCAGCTAGATATGATGAGGTCATGGTGGCATATGCTTTGTCTGTGGAGGTCATTGATGATTTTATTCCTGTCATATTCAGGGAGGCAGAGTCCAGCCCTGATTCCATTAGGTGGAGGAATGCTATGGAGGAGGAGATGCAATCTCTTCAGAAGAATGACATTTAGGAACTTGCAAAGTTACCGAAAGGTAAGAAAGCTATTGGTTGTAAGTGGGTGTATGCTAAGAAAGAGGGATCTTCTATTGGGGACATTCGGTTCAAGGCCAGATTGATTACCAAGGGATATGCACAGCTTGAGGGCATTGATTACAACGAGGTATTTTCACCCGTTGTGAAGCATTCATCTATTCGGATACTATTAGCATTGGTGGCACAGCTGGACTTAGATTTGGTCCAAATAAACGTGAAGACGGCCTTTCTACATGGAGACTTAGATGAGGAGATCTATATGACACAACCTATGTGGTTTAAAGCTACAGGAAGAGAAGATTTGGTGTGCAAATTGAAGAAATCTCTGTATGGACTGAAGCAATCACCGCGACAGTGGTACAAGAGATTTGATAGCTTTATGATTGGCCGAGAGTACACGAGGAGCCCTTATGACCCGTGTGTTTATATGCGCAAGCTACAGGATGGTGAGCACATTTATTTATTATTGTATGTTGATGATATGCTCATAGCTTTCAGGAACACTTCAGCTATTAGGAAATTAAAAAAGGAGCTGTCATCTGAATTTGAGATGAAGGACCTGGGAGAGGCTAAGAAGATACTGGGTATGGAGATTGAGCGAGACAAGGTGAAGGGGAGATTGAAGCTTACACAGAGGAGTTACTTGCAGAAGATGCTGAAGAAATTCAGTTTTGAGGGTAATACCAAGGTGGTGAGTACTCCATTAGCTCCCCACTTTAAGCTTTCAGCTTTGATGTCACCAGTTTCAGTGGAGGATCGGGACTACATGTCCAAAGTTCCATATGCCAGTGCAGTGGGTAGCTTGATGTATGCTATGGTGTGTACGAGACCAGATTTGTCACAGGCCGTGAGCATGGTATCTAGGTACATGCATAACCCCGGGAAGGGGTATTGGGAGGCCGTGAAGTGGATTCTACGGTATATTAAGGGTACTGTGGATGTTGGGTTGATATTTGCGAAAAATGATGAGACAGGGCAGGATTGTATTGGCTACGTGGATTCAGACTATGCCGGAGATCTTGACAAGCGTCGGTCCACTACAGGTTATGTTTTTACATTGGCTAGTGCACCGGTGTGTTAGCGATGCACTCTTCAGTCTACAGTGACGCTTTCTACTACGGAGGCGGAATATATGACGGTGACTGAAGCAGTGAAGGAGGCTTTGTGGCTACATGGCTTGTTGGATGATTTGGGGATTGCACAGGAGACCATTCAGGTACATTGTGATAGTATGTCAGCTATCTATTTGGCGAAGAACCAAGTCTATCATGCACGCACGAAGCACATTGATGTCAGATTTTACTTTGTACGTGACGTATTGGATGATGGTGATGTCACGTTGGAGAAGGTCCACACTAAGGACAATCCTGCTGATATGTTGACCAAAGTCGTACCAGGTGTGAAGTTTGGTCACTGTTTGAACTTATTGAACATTCTTCGTTGTTGAGGCCGTTGGCGGCCATTTGGATGAACTACGTTCGGCTTGATTCCTTGGGCAAGAGGATACGTAGGCAGTCTTGCAGATGCAGCCGGTTGAATTTGATTGGGGATGTTTTTTGATGTCGGCTCAGTTTTGGTAAAAGTTCGCCGAGGTGGAGATTTGTAGAATCGACAGTGGAATTAACAGATTCAGTGTTCAGGCTCAGGTTTCAGATTGATAGGGTGACGGTCGACCAGTCCGGTCGATCGCGTTCGTGCACAAGGTTTACTGTGCGTCAGATTTGGTGTCGGTCGACCGGGCCGGTCGACCGCTGAAGTTTCTGTTCTGTGGTCGGTCGACCGGTGCGGTCGACCGACAAACTCTCTGGACTTTGGATTTGATCGCTGGATGGATGGCGGTCGACCGGACAGGTCGACCGCCGAAGCGGGTTTTCAGTTGGGTTCTGTTTCCAGACCCGTTTCGTTTGTGAGTTATATATAAACCCTAAACTCGTTTTTAGGGTTAAGCTTGGGCGATTTTGAGCTGCTGAAAGGGGATTTTGAGGGCTTCTATTGTTGGAGTCATTTGGAGAGATCTATTGGTCTTGTTCTAGGGTTTTTGGTAAGATTTGTAACCCTAATTTGTATTCCCCTTTGATTTGAGTAGTAAAGCTTCCCCCTCCTTGCCCCGTGGACGTAGGCATATTGCCGAACCACGTATATCTTGTATTCTTGCTGTGATTGGTTGGCTTGTGTTGGATTGTGGTCTACTATTGTTCTTGTGTGTGCTTTTGATTTGTCTATTTGGGGCTTCCGCGGCGCACAACATCTCCTTTCTCAAATTTGATTAAGGAAATTACCAATGTGAATGCAGCTGCAGATCAGGACAAATGAATCCTTATCATCAATATTGAAAATTCTAAAGCTAAGGATTCCAAACAAAGATAATAATTGGATAACAAGTCCTGATGCACCACCCATTTTGCTTTGTTTTTGACTTTCTTGGCTCCCACATCAGAAGGGTCTACTGCTTACTGCTTAGAATAAACAAATGAAGGGATTGGCGAAAGGAAATCAACATCTGCTTTCAGCTGCAGATCAGTACAAATAAATCCTTGTCATCAATTTTGAAAATTCTAAAGCCAAGGATTCCAGAGAGAAACAATCGGTTACCCACTCCCACCTTTTTATTTTCTTATTTACTGACTCTCATTTCCCAATTGGAGTTTACATAAATTCCCATTTCCTATTGGTGTTTTATTTATTGAACTGGAGTTCTCTGCAACCAAACTTTACCCATTAAGTAGTCGAATTTAAGATAAATAGGGAGTTCTCTGCAACTATCTGCCATCAAACTTTCTGATTTACGTCCCCTGCTAGCGAATAAGCAAACCGTGCTCATATCGATATCAGTATGGTGGTGGTGGGAGACGTGATTGTGAGCAAGATCATCGAGAAGTTGGTGGAGCTTGGATTCAACTATGCAGCAGACCAGTATTTTGCTCGGGATACTCGGATGAAAGTTGAGCTTGAAAGGCTCAATGATGCTCTTCCTCGTATCCAAGCTGTTGTGGAGATGGCTGATAGCGGGCAGCAAGAAATTACTGGAGCACTCAAGAAATGGTTGTGGCAACTCAAAGATGCTGTTTACGAGGCTGACAACGTGCTTGATGATCTTGATTACCTCAGACTACGGAAACAAGCGGAGATGAAGGCTGCAGGTGCCAGAGGACATGATCGCAGTAAGTTCTGGATCTATATATCAAAATCCTAGTTATATGACTTTTGCCTTCTTTTTTACAGTTTTTATTTCATACATTCATGTTTAGTTTGGACCTGAAAATGATACTATACTCATATTATACAGATACCAAATAATAATTGATATTTTTCCTACTTCAATCGACAGAAGAAACAAGTGGAAACGCTGTAGACAGCAAAGGACATGGTCACAATAGGAAATACTGGATTTAAAAATCAGAAGGTCAAAATTTCTATAGATTAATTTGGTGTTTTTAGAAACGACTTCTTGGTTTTATGGCCTCTGCCTTACTTCTATTCATTTTTTTTATTTCATACATTAAAGTTTAGCACTAGATACTTAAAACTAATTGTGTTTATTTTTTCTAATTCAGTCAATAATAGACGATGGAACTTGTCAACCAATTTGATATGCAGGTAGCAAAGACGACCATCATAGTACTAGTTTTCTTTCCAGCTCTAAAGGAAAAGTTGTCAAATTAAGTAAAAGAGTCTTCAAATCTGATCCCACCCTCCAGAGACTGAGGGTGGCTCTCAAGAGGATTGATAAAATCGCAGCAAGTGTAGGAAATTTCTTCACTATGCTACAAGAGTCCAACCAACTGCAGCAACAACATCAAACTCAGAGCAAGGGTTCTAATCGTGAAACTGGACCAATTCTAACTGAGAAAAAAGTGTTCGGACGTATCAAAGAGAGGGAGGAACTGTTACAGTGGTTGATGAAGCCTGTTGCAGAGGAGGATGAGAGCGTTACCAGTGTGTCTCTTTTCTCTATTACTGGCCATGGAGGAGTGGGAAAGACCACCCTCGCACAGCTCGTCTATAATGATGAGAGCTTAGCTAATTCTTTCAGTCGTAAAATTTGGGTGTGTATCTCCACTCCCTTTGATGTCAAGAAGATTTTGGCAGATATGATTGAATACGCTACGAGGAGGAAACCTAAAATTGTGGGACTTGGCGCGCTCCAGGAAGCTCTTAAGGAAATAGTGTCGTCCGGGAAATTTCTCCTTGTCTTGGATGATGCGTGGAATCATGACAATCGTTTTGAGTGGGATAAATTGTTTGCTTCTTTGAGGAGTGGGCATAAAGGAAGCAAAATCTTGTTAACTACTAGAACAGTGAGGGTTGCAGAAATGGCAGCATTGGCTTTAGGGGGATCAATGAAGGATTCAATGAAACTGAAACCTTTAGATGATGACAACTTCTTATCACTTTTCAACCAGTATGCATTTGCTGGTGTAAACTTATGTGATTATAGCAAGTTGGAATCCATTGGCGAGAAAATAGCAAAAAGGCTTGGGGGCTTGCCGTTGGCTGCAAAAACGATTGGCGCGCTATTGAATTCGAACTTGGATGGCCATCATTGGACTAGAATTTTGCAATCGAGTAACATATCTGATGAAGCACAGCAGGGGGATGGTGTGATGTCTGTTTTGATGTTAAGCTACCACCATTTACCAATTCACTTAAGACCCTGTTTTGCTTATTGCAGCATTTTTCCTCAAGATTATGATTTTGTCAAAGATGATCTAGTCTTCATGTGGATGGCTCTTGGCTTCATTCAAAAATCTTCTCAGAATGCGACAGAGGCACTGGAGGATATAGGAAGACGCTATTTTGATGATTTAGTGAAACTATCATTTCTCGAACCAAATTACGAAATTGTATATTTCAAAGAAGAAGAGAGAAAATACATCATGCATGATCTTTTGCATGATTTGGCAGGCAAGGTATCTCATGACGAATGTTTTACATTTGTCGGAGATATGTCAATTGACCAGATCCCAAATACGGTACGTCATCTGTATTTTGAAACTGACAAACTTGATCTTCTTCAAGATGTGGACAAATGGAGGAATCTCCGCACGCTTGTGTTAATTTTCAGAGGATATGTTAGTGAGCATGCTAATTCTTTTGAGGAGGTGTTTAAATCCCTGGAAAGCATTCGAGTGCTGAGCCTAACTGTTGACGGCATGAAAGTATTGCCAGATGCAACTGGTAACTTGAGGCATCTGAGATATTTGTCAATCCATCATGGTATTTCTCGGTTGCCTAGCTCATTTTGCAAGCTTTATCACTTACAGGTGCTTGCTAGCAAATATTTTGGTACTCATTCTATTCTTGACTTGAATAACCTTATTAGTTTAAGACAGCTGATACCATGTTCCGAGTACTATGAAAAAATCGGTAGGATTGGGACACTGACTTCACTTCAAAGGTTGTGTTTCCCTGCTAGTGCTTATAAAATTAGCGAACTGAAGGACCTGAGAGAGCTCCGAGAGCTGAAGATTAATGGCCTTGAGAATGTAAATCATTGCGAGGAAGCTAGCATGGTCGACTTGCATGTTAAAAATAACCTCCACAAGTTACACTTGGTGTGGTCAGATGACGCTGATGTGGCAGATGAGTATGAGCTGGTGCTTGATAAGCTGCAGCCGCCTGGTAGCCTCAAGGAACTAACAATTGAAGGATGCCCAGGTGCCAGGTCTCCGAAATGGATGGGACCAATTTCGTTGCGAAATGTGGAGCACATAGACCTTACAGTTAATGCAGCATGGGAGCACCTTCCTTCCCTCGGGAAGCTTCCATATCTCAAGTGTTTGAGATTGACTGAACTAAGAGCTGTTAAGAAAATTGATTGTGAAGGAGGCTTTCAACAACTAAAGTACTTACATATCTCTGTCTGTGAGCAATGGGAAGAGTGGTCTGGATTAGAAGCGGAGACGGTACCCTGGTGCCCTCACCTCCAAGAACTCATCATTGAGTATTGTCCCAAACTGAAGGCGTTGCCCCCCCTGCCCCTCGGTCTCCAAAATTTGCTGTTGGATGAAGTGGGATTGTCTGATTCTCCAACATTCTGGGTGGGCAGCAATTATGGTGGTAGCAGCTGCAGCAGTACCATTTCATCGTTATCCTCTCCCTCCCTCTCTGATTTAACAATTAGAAGTTGTGAAAACCTAACATCCGTGGCTGGCTTGTTGCAACATCATCTTACAGTTCTACGGAGTTTGGTGATAAAATGTTGCGGAGAGCTTGTGGACTTGAATGCAGGGGAAGGCTTTCGACATCTGCTCTCCATTGAAGATATTGCAATTTCGAATTGCCCTAAGCTGAAAATGGCTCCAGAAACAGTTGCCCCAACTGATTGTTTCCCTCTCTCATCACTCCAATTCCTTGATTTTTCACATTGTGGCGAACTGGACAGTCTCTTTCCTATATTATTAATGCAGGGTGCCCTTACATCACTTTCATTCATTTATCTACGTGGGGCAAACCAGATAACCTCCTTTAGCTCTGAAGAGGCATGTAGAAGATTAACTTCACTGAGATCATTGCATCTGGAAGGGTGTGGAGATCTCACATCTATTGAGGGTTTAAAGGCTCTTACCCATCTCCATTCGCTAGTTATTATCAAGTGTCCCAAGCTTGTGCAAGCAGCTGCAGCGGAAATTTCATCATCACGTACAAGGGAGGAGGGGTTCACATTAACCGTTGACAGACTTGATATTGATGACCCCTTGCTGCTCCACATAGAGCCATTGAGAAAACTCACTTCTGTCAGAGCAGTAACCATAGGAGATTGTAGTCATCTAGAGGTTGCTCACGCAGAGTCATGGTTGTTGCAGAACACTTCTCTGGGAAGTCTCATTCTGGAGAATTTTGCGAAGTTATTGCCTTCTAGCCTCCAAATTCTCACTTCCCCCAAGCCTTTAACACTTACTGAAACTGTTGAGCTTCAATCACTGCCACAACTTCCTTTGTCTCTGCAAAACCTGTGGATTTCTGGCGGCAATGAGACACTGAAGGAGCGATGCCGGGAGAATGAAGGTGCTGATTGGTACAACATCCAAAACATCCCTCTCATTGAAATTGATAGCGATTCGGGATATTCTTCAGTACAATCTCTCTTCTTCTGATGTTGTTTCTTTGATGTTCAAAGTTGCACCTACTCCATAAGTAAAGGGAACTGGGAAGCCTTATGAACAGTAATTTTTTTAAAAAAAAAAGAGGAT
Source organism: Asparagus kiusianus (assembly GCA_022839385.1). Lineage (NCBI taxonomy): Eukaryota > Viridiplantae > Streptophyta > Magnoliopsida > Asparagales > Asparagaceae > Asparagus > Asparagus kiusianus. The sequence continues at coordinate 434,210 of BQKN01066895.1, forward strand.
TCAATCCACTTTAAAAGCCAAATTTTGAACCAGGTGCAACCCCCCCCCCCC
>BQKN01066895.1:477227-493415 GCA_022839385.1 Asparagus kiusianus
CACACACACACACACAAAACAAGAAAACCCACAAAAAAAAACCACCACCAAAAATAACCACACAATACATGCGTGCAACATGCACACTTACACTTATCTGGAACCCCACCTAAGCATTGATGCAAAGTAATTAATTTTACTTATGTAACAAATTTAGCATCTTAAACTTCAACATAAATATTTCATTCTGTACAATTGTCTGAATGATTGCATAAGCTAGGTGATCCACTTAGTAATTTGCTATTCACAAAGTTAAGAAAGGCACAGGCATAACCTTTCATTTGCGATCTCTATCATTTCCGAGCTGAGCAAGCATTGTCTATAATCACAAATAGAGAAATTTACGTCTATCACCAAGTGAACGATCAATTACATACCATAATTAGATAAATTTGTTCCTCAATGCTAATAAGATGGTTGTGAAAAATGACAATAAAGTAAAACTATTATCTTGCAGTTTTTATCCGGAGGGCAGTCCGAAGTAGAAGCAACCCTAAACTTGAATGCGATGAACCAATCCCCCAACCCATGGCACGTATCATTCTCCTATGCACGTGCTCTCCAGAACACTGTGCTGAAAACATGGAAAGGCCTTCCAGAGAACATTGAGGCAGCACAAAAGGCTCTTCTTGTTCGAGCCAAGGCCAACTCCATGGCCCAGCTTGGCCGCTACTCTGCTCAGGGCGAGAGTGAAGAGGCCAAGACCGGGATGTTCCAGAAGGGTTACACTTACTAAGCCAAGGCCAAAACCTATCGGAAATATTATTACGACGTTCCTTAATAGTAGTGGGTTTTTGCATGTGTTGATTGTGATGCGGTAGAAACTTCTGATTGTAGTGTTCAAGATGACGTACCATCAAAATTGTACTGGTTTAGAATAAAAATGGTTCAAAAATGTTATCAGGAAGTTGTAGAAATAGTTGTTTCTGGAGAGTATAAACTATTTCAGTATCTTGATTGGGGAGCAGTTAACCCTTTTCCTGGTCTCTCTACTTCAGCATCCTGGCATGCTTCCCTCTTTTTCACTCTCAAGTTTAGTTACACCTAACACGGTATTAATGTACATGCATCCACTGGCACATCATGTTTGAAATTTTGGAGGTAGACAACCTGTCAGCATAAAAAGCCAGTAAACTGATGGCTATAAAGATGGGGAAACGCCACACGCAAAATTCATCATGTCCGAATACAAAAATTTTCACATGACAACTTAAAGGAGTTTAGTATTCATAGCTTGCAATAATTAAATTAGCTACCTACGATCAGCCATTACTAGCAACCATGTACAGTTGTCAGGGACTGCAAAATGGGAGATAATGACGTTGGAATCTCATTTTGAGAAGCAAAGTTTGAGCAGACTCACTTGATGTTGTTTTCCCAACTAACAAGCAAACAAATTCTTCTCAGTTTGTGCAAAGCTCACTTCAGACCAATTCCTGTGGTTGAACATTTCAAGGGTTTAATTTCATGATATTTAATCACATTGAAAATTATCACCTAATGCACTACACATGCTCAATTGCTTCAACTTTTAGAACAAACTTGAAAAAAAAATGTATGATTTTAATTTACTCAAGTAATTCCCGTCAAGTGGTGTAGGTGAGAAAGCCAAATTATTGTATTTATATAGCTCTAGAAACCGGATATGAGAAAAATATTTTGCGTATATCAACTTCACCTACTTATAATCTCTTAAATGAACTTACAGAGATATCATTATCCCCTTGATGCTGAAGCTCTTTATTCTTTTTTCTTTATGAAATTTAAATTGTTTTTTGTATCATACAAAAAATAATATTCCTTTGCGCTTATGAATTTTCTATATATTTCCTGAAAGAATTTACTTGATAAATCTCAAGTCCGCTGTATTTCATGTTAAATATCATCACAATACATACCTTTATTTTGTTCAATTTAAGCATCTTAGTGTGAGACGATTTTTCACTCCATATTGTCGCAAGAACATGATGAATTCAGCTGTCTACTTCTTCACATTCCAATAGTATTATTTTGCAAGTTCAGTTGTTAGAGGGACTTTTTAAATGCTTAAACCTGCATTAGTTTTTAGAAACTGGAATCTTAACTGCAATATAGAGAATTTGTTAGGAGAATGCACGAATTAGAAATGGAGTGATTAATTTATTCAAGACCTATACTTCTTATTAAATGAGGGAGGAGATGCCACTGAAAATACCTTTTAAGATAGTTCGAGATCAATAAATATTGACAAATATAGTTCATATATCAATCATTTGGTATTCAAAGAGCATCCCTATCTCCTTGATGTTGTGCCTCCTAACTAACAGCCTCAAAATCTTCCAACCACAACAACAACAACAACAAAAAAAAAAAAAAAACGCCACAGATTCTTTAAAAACTAAATTGTTTTCATATCACACTGAAATTAATTTTGATTTGCGATTACACTTTTTTATATATTCCCCTCAAAGTATTGTAGATTTGGCGAATGATTTGGTGAAAAACAGGAATTTTGGACACATGAAGTTGGTTTTGGAGTTGTTCGGTCGACCGCGGTGCTAGGCCGGTCGACCGAACACATGCACGAGCTCAGGTTTTGATTCTGGATTTGGTGCGGTCGACTGCCAAACCCTGTAATTGATTCTAAGACTCTGGAGTTGATAGTGGCTGATCGTCGCAATCGACCGCCGCAGTCGACCGCCAAACTCTGTAATTGTTTTCTGGGTTCTGTCGTTAGTCGCTGTCGACTGCAAGCTTTGTGCGGTCGACCGCCAGTCGAGTCAGGCCCAGAATTTGATTTCATGTTCTGATTTGGTTTTGTGTTGATATATAATCCCAAACACGTTTTAGGGTTTTTTTGAGAGAGCAGTATAGGGGATATTTGGAGCACAGAAAAGATGTATTTTTTTGGAGCTATTGGTTAGAGTTTTGTTTAAGAGATTAAGAGATTTGTTGGTGATATTAATTGGAGAGTTTGACTAATTTGTAATCTCAGTTTGTACTATTCTTCTCTATTAGTGAAAACTTCATCTCCTTCTTGCCCATGGACGTAGACAACTTGCCGAACCACGTAAAATTGCTGTGTTTGTGTTTGTATTTGTGCCGTTATTTTGGTTTATTTGGTCTTCTCTCTCGATGTTTGGTTTAGTTCTTTGAAGCACAACAATTGGCTTTCGCGCACAACAAGTGGTATCAGAGCTCGGGCTACGTTTGGGCTAATTGGAGGAGTAGATCACTTTGGAAGTTCGTCTAGGGCATCAGTTGATGATAAAGATGGGATTTTTACTATTGTGGATCTTGTCTTCCATCGAGTGAGGTGAGATCTTTTGGAGGCTCTTGTTAGGGTTTCAGTTGAAGGTAAAAATCTACCTTTCTCGTAGTTTAAATCTATTTACTTTCAGTTTGTTCTGTATTGTGTTGGCCTTCTTGTTTTGATGATGTTTAACAAACAATTTACTTCTAAGGTTGTTTGTTTAGTGTTTGTGTTTTCGTATTTATTCTAGGCAAGCAACGAGTTGGAGGATGGATGGATTGCACTATAACGATCATATCCAATGGAGGTTGGAGGAATTGTGGAGTGAAGCAACATATAATTCAAGTTAAAGATCAAGTTCAAGCTTATTCCGCAAAGTTTACCAAGTCATGCTCATTGAAGACCTTCATCGAGCTTGGGTATATTTAGTATAGGTTTATATTATGTGTGTTTAATACTCTAAGCTCAATATCATATACACACACAATATTGGATTTTCTCACAAAATGAGCTATTTTGAGAAAACTTTGTGATATTGGTTTATTGACCATGTTTACTTTATATTCATGTGTTATAATATTTATGAAGACATTTCATAAAGTTTCAATATGCGTTTAAACTCTTTTTGTCAAAAACATGTTCTTAACAAATTCATATGCATGCATGTCTTTACAAAATAACGAGTTTTCACAATTGAGAAATAAAAATTGAAATTATTTTTGTAACATGTTTGTTTTCATGTTTATAAATATTTTCAAAGTTTCATTAATTTTGGGATTGATTTGTTACGTTTAATTCAATTTACAAAATCATGTTTTTCATTCGTGCATGTTCGTGCATGTTTTCACAAAACAGATGAGTTTTCACAAATGGGAAGTGATACTTAAGAAATTCTTTCTTTGAAATATTTATCTACATATTTAAAAACTTCCCTCAAAATTATATCATTTTTGAAGTTGATTTACTATGCCCAATTGATTTTACAAAATCGTGTATGTCAGCAGATTTTTAGAAACTGTATATCTGTATTCAAACATTTATTTCTCTCAAATAAAAAATGATTTGTCAGAAATTCTTTCTCTAACATGTTCTTCTACATGTCCAAAACCTTCCCCCAAAATTTCATAAATTTTAGAATTGATTTACTATTTTTAATTGATTTTACAAAGCTAGAGACGCAGAAAAATCAGATCTGCCAGATTGCTACAGTATCCACGGTCGACCGCTATAGTCGACCGTGAGAGTTACTGTAGCACAACGGCTCTATTTTCCCTGGTTCCGATTTTTTGGGGATTTGCCTCGTTTTTTGGGCTTTTATTTGGCTTTGTGTTGTTGTCTTGAGTTCTTATAAATACCCATCAATCCCACCACTTATAACCATCTAAGAAATGTTTTAACTAAGTTTTAACAAGGGTTTAAGTGTTGTTTAAGTTTGTTTAAGAAGCTTTTAAGTATTTAAGAGTTTGAGTTTGTGAAATCAATTTCACAAGAGCTTGAGGAGATTATCTATTGGTGTTTGAGCATCCAACTACGTTCCTCTACCTCTTCATCTATTGAGAAGTTTTCTAAACTCTTTTCTAGCTTTACATTTGCTTACTTATTTGATTATCATTCTTTAAAACTAGTTTTTATATTAAGTTTAGTTTTGATTTATTTCTCTTTGCTTACACACACACAACCATTGAGCTTATTGTATTTACATTCATAGTACATTTGGGTTGTGGGATTGTATCATTGAGAGTGAGCTTACATTATGTTCTCATCTATTATAGAGAATAAATTATTTGTTATATTATAAGATTGTAAGGTTTTCGGTGAGCTAGAAAACCGAGTGTGTTATTGTGAAGTTTTCGGTGAACTAGAAAACCGAGTGTGAGGAGTGGACGTTGATCGGTGAACGTTGAAAACCGATATTGTGAGTGAGTGTATATGTTGATCGATGATCGTTGAAAACCGACATAGTGTGGTTGTAAACGTTATTCGTGTGAGCGTAGAAAACCCGGTCTTGATAGTGAATTTCTCCCCGGGAGTGGGGAGCGGAGACGTAGGACGGAAGGTCCGAACTCCGTGATCATATTGCTTGTTTGTTTGGCTTAGCACACTTATATTTGTTCATCTTTATAGCCTTTCTCTCATTGTTTATTTCATCCACTATATCATTTGTTTATGTTACCCTTGTGTTTGCATATCCTTGCATATATCATATAGTATACCTCTTTGCTAGGATATATCACCTTGTGTATATTGCATATTCTTGCACATAACTCTTTGTATATCTATCTTGCAAGAATATATTTGTTAATTAGTTTTAATTGGTATAAAATTAGATTAGATTAGCATAAGACCTAATCACCCCCCCTCTAGGTCTAACAATTGGTATTAGAGCTTGGTGCTCTTTGATTTAAGGTCTAATCGCCTTGAGTTAAAGATCCAAGTTATATTTTTATGCTAATCTTGTTTTGATTACATTTGCATCTTGCTTGCATATTTTTACATATTATGGATATGAATGCTGCATCTTGTTTAGGCTATGATTCTAATATTGCTCCTAAATTCAATGTTTTCCCCTATGCTCAATGGTGCTTTAGATTTAAAATATTTGTTCAATCTAAAAATATCGATTTATGGGAAATCATTGATTGTGCTTATATTGTGCCCACGTTGGAGAAATCTAAGTGGAGCAAACATGATAAAAAGATGTTTATTATGATCAAGCTTATGTTAGAATTTTTATTAAATGCATTTGATTCATTTATGTCTAACAAGCTTGATTCTTTTGATAGTGCTTACATCTTATGGAAATTTATTGAAGCACATCAAGGAGACTTGGAGGCGATCCGACAAGTTTTGGAGGATCCCGCTTCAACTTCTAAAGGAGCTTCATGCACACGAGCACTAGGCGATAGCCCTAGTGAGGTTTGCGAGTTCGAATCTATTAATGATTTACCTAATGATGAACTTGCTTGTGCTAGTGATAAATTATTGCATGCCTATAAGAAATTGCAAAAATGATTTCATTTATTTACAAAGCAAGCATGTAATTTTTAAATCCGATCATGAGTCTTTTACTTCTAAGTTTGATACTATTTCTAATAAAAATATGACCCTTAAAGAAAATAATAAAAAATTAAAATTGGATCATGATTCTTTGCTTTCAAACTTTACCAAGTTAACTCATGATAGAAATAATGCCATATTAAAAGTAGAGAACATACAAAATGATATTGCTTCCTTTATAAATAACTATTTATGTTCTACTTCTAAAAATACATATGTGCCTAAAAATGAAGACTTGAATTTTATGAAAAAAATGCATTTCATCTTTAGATTCAACTTTGAAAACATGCATTAATAATCATAAGAAGCTTATGGATGTATGTGCCAAGTCTAAATCATCATCTACTCATCATGCACACACATATAGCAAAGTTTATAAGTGTTCAATTTACGGTCGTAAAGGCCATCTAGCTAAATTTTTCTATGATGCATAAAAACATAAGAATATTAATCCTTCTTGTGCATCTCATGTAGCTTCTTCATCACATACACATGCATATCATAAACATGCTAATGTGTTTAAATGTGATCTTTGTGGACGTTTTGGCCATTTGGCAAAATTTTACTATGATTTGAAAAAGACTTCATCTTTGCCAAATGATTTTATTAAGCCACAAAAGTTTAAATGTGATGTTTGTGGTAGATATGGTCACTTAGGAAAGTTTTATTTTGATAATGTTTCGCATTTGCAAAATAATCTTAAAAGACCATCTTTATTTGCAAACGTTCCACGTGCACCTTTTAATGGTCAACATAAGCAAATGCTTCCTTTCCATTATATATATTACAATCGGAAGGGTCATTTGAGTGATTATTGCTATGGCCGATCCCGTGCACCACATGCGCCTAAAAGGGTTCATAACCCTAAAGCTTTGAGCTTAAATGATAGGGATCATGTCCCTAAATCTTTTGGTACCAAGAGTTCTTGGGTACCAAAACAAATTTGATTTTTAAACCAAGAATTTTAATTTTTTTTATCTTTCTTTTTCTTGGTTTTGAAGATTATGCTTTGAAATCTTTTTATGAAAAAAAATTTTCTTTGATCAAATTCTTTGGTTTTCATGATTATAAATTTTATTTTGATGAGAGGACTACGTTTATATAACCCTCCGGATTTATTGGGTGTTTATTCTCAAACATTGTTTACCGGATGCTAAAAAAGTTTATATGGGTTGTTACCAGCTCAAGAGCTAGATATGATTGCCTCTCTTGATTTTTGAAAATCAATGATGATTTGGTTTTATGTTCTTGTATGATTTACTTGTGATTTATGATTTCATTTGACTGATTTGTTCTCATTTGAAAATATTTTGCATGATTCTCATGCTCTTTTTTTTTTGATTTCATAAATCTACTTTTACACATGTTTTTATGTTCTTTGATATGAGACACTATTTTTCATATTGATATACTCATTTGTGTTCTCATTGTCTTTATGTATATGAGTTGTGTTTAGCATATTTTCCATCTATGCTTTCTCACATATGTTTGCCATGATCTTCATTTTATATATTCTATATGGCATTTTGATAGGGGGGCAATCCCTATATATTTCTATGTTTTATACTCACTCATGCATATTGATAGGGGAGCTTTCGCTCTCTTAATTCTTTTGTCCCCTTTTTGATGTTGTCAAAGGGGGAGAAATATTGTGAGTATATTCTTTCTTGTTTATATGCATGATATATTATACATTGTATATTCATTTCCTTTCATGCATATATACTTTTTGTAAATTGTTTGTCATCATAAAAAATGGGGAGATTGTTGGCCTTCTTGTTTTGATGATGTTTAACAAATAGTTTACTTCTAATGTTGTTTGTCTAGTGTTTGTTTTTTGTATTTATTCTAGGCAAACAACGAGTTGGAGGATGGATGGATTGCGCTATAACGATCATATCCAATGGAGGTTGGAGGAATTATGGAGTGAAGCAACATATAATTCAAGTTAAAGATCAAGTTCAAGCTTATTCCGTAAAGTTTACCAATTCATGCTCATTGAAGACCTTCATCGAGCTTGGGTATATTTAGTATAGGTTTATATTATGTGTGTTTAATACTCTAAGCTCAATATCATATACACACACAATATTGGATTTTCTCACAAAATGAGCTATTTTGAGAAAACTTTGTGATATTGGTTTATTGACCATGTTTACTTTATATTCATGTGTTATAATGTTTATGAAGACATTTCATAAAGTTTCAATATGCGTTTAAACTCTTTTTGTCAAAAACATGTTCTTAACAAATTCATATGCATGCATGTCTTAACAAAATAACGAGTTTTCACAATTGAGAAATGAAAATTGAAAAATTATTTTTGTAACATGTTTTTTTCCATGTTTATAAACATTTTGGAAAGTTTCATTAATTTTGGGATTGATTTGTTACGTTTAATTGAATTTACAAAATCATGTTTTTCGTTCGTGCATGTGCGTGCATGTTTTTACAAAACAGATGAGTTTTCACAAATGAGAAGTGATACTTAAGAAATTCTTTCTTTGAAATGTTTATCTACATATTTATAAACTTTTCTCAAAATTTTACCATTTTTAGAGTTGATTTACTGTGCCCAATTGATTTTACAAAATCGTGTATGTCAGCAGATTTTCAGAAACTGTATATCTGTGTTCAAACATTTATTTCTCTCAAATGAAAATTGATTTATCAGAAATTATTTCTCTAACATGTTCTTATACATGTCTAAAACCTTTCCTCAAAATATCATAATTTTTGGAGTTGATTTACTATTTTTAATGAATTTTACAAAGCTAGAGACGCAAAAAAATCAGACCTGCCAGACTGCTACATTACCCACAGTCGACCGCTATAGTCGACCGTGAGAGTTACTGTAGCACAATGGCTCTATTTTCCCTGGTTCCAATTTTTTGGGGATTTGCCTCATTTTTTAGGCTTTTCTTTGGCTTTGGGTTGTTGTCTTGAGTTCTTATAAATACCCATCATCCCTCAACACTTATAACCATCCAAGAAATGTTTTAACAAGGGTTTAAGTATTGTTTAAGTTTGCTTAAGAAGCTTTTAAGCATTTAAGAGTTTGAGTTTGTGAAATCAATTTCACAAGAGCTTGAGGAGATTGTCTATTGGTGTTTGAGCATCCAACTACTCTTCCTCTACCTCTTCATCTATTGAGAAGTTTTCTAAACTCTTTTCTAGCTTTATATTTGCTTAGTTATTTGATTATCATTCTTTAAAGCTATTTTTTATATTGAGTTTAGTTTTGATTTATTTCTCTTTGCTTACACACACACAACCATTGAGCTTATTGTATTTACATTTATAGTATATTTGGGTTGTGGGATTGTATCATTGAGAGTGAGCTTACTTGTATTCTCATCTATTATAGAGAACAAATTATTTGTTATATTATGAGATTATAAGGTTTTCGGTGAGCGAGAAAACCGAGTGTGTTGTTGTGAAGTTTTCGGTGAACTAGAAAACCGAGTGTGAGGAGTGGACGTTGATCGGTGAACGTTGAAAACCGACATTGTGAGTGAGTGTATACGTTGATCGGTGATCGTTGAAAACCGACATAGTGTGGTTGTAAACATTATTCGGGTGAGCGTAGAAAACCCGATCGTGATAGTGGATTTTTCCCCGGGAGTGGCGAGCGGAGACGTAGGACGGAAGGTTCGAACTCCGTGATCATATTGCTTGTTTGAGTTTGGCTTAGCATACTTATATTTGTTCATCTTTATAGCCTTTCTCTCATTGTTTGTTTCATCCACTATATCATTTGTTTATGTTACCATTGTGTTTGCATATCCTTGCATATATCATATAGTATACCTCTTTGCTAGGATATATCACCTTGTGTATATTGCATATTCTTGCACATAACTCTTTGTATATCTATCTTGCAAGAATATATTTGTTAATTAGTTTTAATTGGCATAAAATCGGATTAGATTAGCATAAGACCCTAATCACCCCCCTCTAGGGTCTAACATATTGGTTTGTTAGTGCTTTGAGGAAGATGACTGAGAAAGAAGGATTTGAGGCTATGATATTCGATTATTGGTGCAGTGCATGGATTGTTGAGGAGTACTTTGACCTGCAGATTGAAGTCATGTGAGCATATTTGTATGAGCAAGGAGACCGAGGTGGAGTTTGGCACTTCTATTCACCGAGCGAGGGGTCTTCTAGGTGGTGTTCATTTAGGCATTTGGGAGCCTTCCATTGAGTTATCATTAGGAGGTAATCGGTATTTGGTTTCTTGCATTGGGGACTGTTCTAGGCATTTGTGGGTTGCAACTAAGTCCCGTTGGTATGAAGTCCTAGAAGTCAACAACATGTGAAGGAAGTGTATTGGCGGAAAGATAACACGATGTTTTGTTTTTTGTAGGAGTTTTTTTTTGCATTTATGCCGAGCTCATGACAGCTTGAGACACTTCATTGGAGAGGAAACATTGGGTCGACGAGATGAGATGGCAGTTTTGGTGGGTCGTTCCTTACTGGAGGAGGATCGATGTTTGATGACGAGCATTGGTTTTGGTGTTCGGGCTTCAACATATTTGGGTCATCTTAGTCATAGGTTGCCGACTGCTACGTTTAGAGATTTTGGATCTGGTGGAGATGCTTCAGATATTGAGTTGCTTCGAATATTTAGTCGCCCAACATATGGTCACATCGAGGATGTGAGATTTGATCCGAATGCACATTTGAGATTTAGAGCGTGTTTGATTATCAGGTATTGGCTTTTGATTTTGTTCTGAGCAGGTATGTCACATTTAACTCTCGGCAAGTGGAGAATATTGATCAGATGGTTGGGATATCGCAGCGGGTGAAAGGTGATGCTACTCCACGTTGGGTGAAGATTACTCCATATACTCCAGATCATACTGCATCGTTTGAGATTCCAGCTGAGGTGACACAGTTTAGGGATCATATTGATGTGGATGCAGATGATGAGTTGGTTGATTCGAGTGTAGCTGGTGGACATAGTTCGGATTTTGATATGGTCGTTGGTTTACCTCAGATGGAGGTGTTTGGATCGTTTCATTTTGGGGCCATTGAGAGAGCTATCAGTTGCAGTTTTGTTGGTGATATTGGTGAAGGGTTGAGAACTCTTCTAGTTGATTGAGGGTCTTTGGAGGCCATTTGGTAAACTACGTGAAGGCTTGATTCCTTGGGTAAGAGGATACGTAGGCAGTCATTTATGATACAGCTGGTTTAGTGAGTTGATACCGACGTTTGGAGAGTGCTCACGTTCTTATTTGGGTCTCGACTTGTTGTGGATTGAGTCCATTGTCGTGGATTTGTTCTACTTCGTCGCTACAAGTGAGACATTTGGTTGGTATTGGTGTCAGCTCAGTTTTGGGAAAGCTTCGCTCAAGGTGGAGAATTGTAGATTTGGCGAAGGATTTGGTGAAGAACAGGAATTTTGGACACAGGGAGTTGGTTTTGGAGTTGTTCGGTTGATTGCGGTGCTAGGCCGGTCGACCGAATACGTGCACGAGCTCATGTTTTGATTCTGGATTTGGTGCGGTCGACCGCCAAACCATGTAATCGATTCTGAGGCTCTGAAGTTGGTAGCGGTCGACCTCCGCAGTCGACCGCCAAACCCTATAATTGTTTTCTGGGTTCTATCTTTAGTCGCGGTCGACCGCCAGTCGGGTCAGGACTAGAATTTGGTTTCCTATTCTGATTTGGTTTTGTGTTGATATATAATCCTAAACACATTTTAGGGTTTTTTTGGGGGGAGCAGTATAGGAGATATTTGGAGCACAGAAAAGAGATATTTTCTGGAGCTATTGGTTACGGTTTTGTTTGAGAGATTAAGAGATTTGTTGATGAGATTAATTGTAGAGTTTGAGTGATTTGTAATATCAGTTTGTACTCTTCTTCTCTAATAGTGAAAACCTCATCCCCTTCTTGCCCCGTAGACGTAGGCAACTTGTCAAACCACGTAAAATTGGTGTGTTTGTGTTTGTGCCGTTATTTTGGTTTGTTTGGTCTTCTCTCTCGGTGTTTGGTTTAATTCCTCGAAGCACAACAATTGGCTTCCGCGCACAACAAGTCTTTCCTTGATATATTTCAATTTGAATCATTCATGTTACCTACCATCAGAAAATAAAACACATTTCTTTGTTCTAACTTGACATAAAATATTTTCAGTATATCAGTGTGAAGTAATTTGCATTCCATGTTACAAGAACATGACAAGTTGAGCTGTCCACTCCTTCACATTCCAATTTGTACTATTTTGCAAGGATAGTTGTTAGAGAGATTTTGTAATTGCTTAAACATGCATTAATTTTTTTAATAAAAAATTGGGATCTTTATTAAAAATATAGAGAACCTATACGTATTTTAGGATGATCTTCACAAGTATGCCCTGCTAACTTTATAGAATATCCCCATGCTGAGTATTCTAGTTCGTAACATACATCAACCATTTACTGTTGATACTTATTAATATTGCCTTCATTTGTATTTTACTACTGAAATTTTGCATCAACAAAAGAGTGTTCTGTCTGTAAGTTGCTTCTCAATCTCAATCACTCTATAAAGATTGTGAGTGCTTACTGTTTGAGGGGGGAAATATATGAATTACTTAGCACACTTTTTTTATTGGATTAGTTAGAACTATATATGTATTTTATTTACAAAGAGTCCCCAGCACACTTCATTAATATTCCTCTCTCTCATTTTTCATAAACTATGATAGTTGAATCTAAAAATGTCATACGTTGAAATTCTCAAGTTTTTGGCTATTCTTCTTGCTATCTTAATTTTACAATTGCTAGAGGATTAGCAATTAACGAGATATAATATCAAGTATTTTACATAGTAAATGCATTTTAAGATACAAGTCAACTATTTTCTTAGCAATTAAACAACTTGTGTAATAAAAATAAAAGATTTGGTATCGTTCTTTACAGATTCAATAAACAAAGACAGGGGAAGAACTAGAAACTTCAATGACATGAGAATGAGAAATAAAAGGCAGAAAAAACCAGAGGAGGAGATGAGCACTAGGCAAAGAAAACAGGGGATGGAGCTTAAAGGGATGAAGCCCATAAGCAACAAAAAGCTTAGCCTTTTCCTCATAATTGCATCCACTATGCTCTCCCTTTGCATTCTCTCTCTTTTCAAGGCTTGCTATTGCCCTGCTCCTCATGGTATTGCTCTCTCTCTCTCTCTGAAACTCTATTTCTCTTGTTTTTCTATCAGTTTTTAAAGCTCAATTTTACTGTTCTTGCTGTGCATATTTCTAAAGAAAGCTTGAAACTGCAAAATGATTTGAAGATGGTAACAGAGGAAGAAGATGTGTACTCCTTTTTCCAAGGTAGCCTCTGCAATCTCAAATGTCATGCCCTGATTCTCAATTTGTGTCTTCGGTGAAACTTTTGTGGATCTTTCAATGTCTTATTGACCTCCGATTTTAGTGTTTGTTCTGTATCTACTTTTCTGGCCAATAAATTCCTAGAGCCGCTAACTCAAGAGTTTCTAAAAAACTGTCCTCTGTATTTGTAGATGACGAAGATGACGAAGAACCTGGATCCGAACCACATAGACCCAAACCGATATGCTACGAGTCGAGCTTACGATCAGACACCTGCGAAGCCATCGGGGACATTAGAGTCGATTCGGGTTCAAGAACCGCGTTCTTGAATACATCTCGGGCATTGAAAATCAAACCATACGCTCGAAAATCTGATTCCTCTGCCCTGGCCACCGTCAGCGAATGGACCCTGCAGCCGCTCTCCGCCGCTCCTCGATGCACAGAAAACCACACTTCCCCTGCACTCATCTTCTCCGTCGGCGGATTCACCGGAAACCTCTTCCATGACTTCTCCGACGTCCTAATCCCGCTATACCTCACTTCCCGCCACTTCCACGGGGAAGCACACTTCCTCGTTTCTGACGCAAAACCCTGGTGGCTCCACCGGTTCAACCGAATCCTCTCCCGCATGTCCAACCATGACATCGTCGATATCACACAAGACGAACAAGCTGACGTTATCCGTTGCTACCCGAAAATAACAGTCGGTCTAAAATTCGAAACCGAGCTAGGCACCGTCGACAACCAAACAATGTCGAACTTCAGAGCGATGCTCCGACAGACGTTTAGGCTCAGCAGGTCTACGATACGGTCAACTTCAGTCCCAGCCAACAACAAAAAACCCCGACTTCTGATAATATCGCGAAAGCAATCGCGAGCTATTGCGAACGAGCCCGCGATTGTAGCGATGGCCGAGATGCTCGGGTTCGACGTGGCGGTTGGCGAGGACGGTGCGGATACCGAGGAGCTCGCCAGGCTGGCGAACGAGGCCGACGTGATGGTCGGGATATACGGCGCCGGACTGACCAACATGGTGTACATGCCGGCAGGCGCGGTCGTGGTGCAGGTAATACCGTTGGGAGGGCTGGAGTGGCTGGCACGTGACAAGTACAAGGGCCCCGCATTGGGTATGGGGTTGAGGTATCTGGAGTATTTGATCAATGATGGAGAGAGTACGTTGATTGAGGAGTACAAAAGAGATGACCCTGTGATTAAGGATCCTAAATCAGTTCACAAACAAGGGTGGGAGAAATTGAGGGAGGTTTATCTTGATAAGCAAAATGTGAGGGTGAATCTGGGGAGAATGAGAGGCGTGTTGTTGGAGGCTCTGAAGCTTCTGCAAAAGAAGTAGAGACGGTGTTTATTTTTGTGGGCTTTTTTAGTTTTATATAGAGATTCTTTTCATGTATGATTACGTTGTTCCTCAATGGTTTTTTGCTTAATATACACATACCTTCTCGCATTTTATACTGGTGTAGGGTGAACATTAATTAAATATTTTGTTAATTATCTGTCTGATTATTTGATTATAGTTTACCTATACAGTTGTTTATTTAATGGTAAACGAATAAAATTTTTTATTATAAAAAAGCCTTTATTCATAAACTAATGGGTGAATCAAGAATCAATCTTCTAAGGGGGTGTTAGTCAATTGGGACATTTTTATGAAAAATTAGATAATTGTTAAAGTGGAATAATTTTTCGCTAAGGTGGGGTTAGTCACCTAGAACTTAAAATTAGAACTGGGATAATATGTGAGATAAATTTTTAAGGTGTTAGTCACATAGAACTAAAAGTAGAACAAAATTTTACAGTGTTAGTCAAGTAGAACTCTAACAAAACTAGAATTGAGATAATGGTAGAAAATTATCCCACTTTTTTTATTTTTCTATACAAAAATTAGAATTCTAGTCTCTCAAATTATTCCAAGTTTTAGCTTTGAACTAGGTGGTAAAAAACTAGAACTCGGATTTATTTTGTTATTTTTTATTTTTTATATTCCTTTTTTTTTTCTTTGCTTCTTTCCTATATATTATGGTTATCACCATCATTAGGCCATCATTATAATAATAATTGTCAATATCTTATAGTCTAACCAAATGTTATTTAATAGTAAAGAACGTTATTGTAAGCAATTATCAATCAATAATAGTAAGTTTAAAATACATAAATAGTATTCATATCTTCAAAATGCATAAATATATATTTCATGATTATAAAAAAATATCCCAAGTTATTTTATCAAAATATCCTGCTTCACAAAATTATTCCTATTTATCCCACTAAAATATCCCATTAGCGAAAAATTATTCCACTTTAACAATTATCTCATTTTTCATGAAAATGCCCCAATTGACTAACACCCCCTAAGGGATTATTCCGACCCAAATTTAGCATTAAAAAAACTCAAAGTAACATCTGTATATATATGCATATACATGTATACATATGCGTGTGTGTGTGTGTGTGTATATATGTATGTATGTATGTATGTATGTATGTATATGTATGTACATACATATGTATCTATATATACATATATATGTATACATACATACATTTGTATGCGCGCGCGCGCGCGCGCGCGCGC
>BQKN01066895.1:498415-553696 GCA_022839385.1 Asparagus kiusianus
CTATGTGCTCCTCCATTCCAAACACGTCGTTGTCGCCGCGACCTCGCCTTGAGAAGGAAAGGAGGAGAAGAGAGGTCTGGAAAGGTGAAGGAAGACCAACTAGATTTAATGAAATCTGTGAAGGAAGGGTAGGATAACCAATATATCTCAAATCTGAACAAAGGAATTGGTTTTGGAGCTCTTGTGTCTAAAATAATGGGACAGTGATCTGAGCAGGGAGCTTTGTAGGCATATTGTACAAGAAAGGGGAACTTGAGATCAAATTATGAGGATATCAAGAATCTGTCCAACCTAGCCATGACTGGGTTGGATCTGCAGTTGGACCAAGTAAATTTTCTGCCGCTAAGGGGAAGGTCGAATAGAAGAAGAGAATCAATGAGATTCCTGAATACATCCATGTCTCTGAGAGAACCCGATCGCCCATTATTCTCAGTTAGATGAATGGTCATGCTAAAATCCCCGAAAACCACCCACGGAAGGGAAAAGGAATTCCTGAGCGTCCTCAGTTCCCACCAACAAACTTCCCTATCGACAGAATCATACGGAGCATACACAAATGTGACGACGAAAGACCAGTTAGAAGGTTTATGCGTGAGCGAAGCAGAAACAGAAAAAATATCTGAGGAAGAGGAGGAGCAAGAGAAAAGGTCATCATTCCAACCAAGAAGAACACCTCCCCTAGATTCTGTAGCCTCTAGGGAGATCCATGAAGATATAGAGCCCCCACCTAAAGCTTTAATGATGTTTGGCCTGGAAAGAATTGAGTTTAGTTTCTTGCAGACCCACTATATCCACCTTAGCTAACTTAATGCAATCCCTGACTAGTCTACGCTTAGTTGGGTTGTTTAACCCTCTCATATTCCATGAACCAAATTTCATTATAACAGAGAGTATGGGAGAACAACTGGGGGAAAAGGGGATCACACTCACTAGGAAACGTCCTCTAGATGTTCCATGTTTTGAATATCTTCTAATCCTGATGGATCAATCGGTTCCTTAATGCCACAGTTAATCGAGATTTCACCCAATTTGTCTAAATCCATGGAGTTAATAGGTAAAGTAGAAGCTGATGATGAGGATCTGCTCTTAGAGATACCTGGGCGTTTACTGATTCTCTGGAGAGCTAGGTGTCTCTTGTAGGGATGAAGTGGCAACAAGCTTTTGGAGGCTTTCTTCTTGACAGTCTTTGCTCTCGATTTGACATTTCCAAAGCCTAGAGGGGGGCCAGAGGATGAGACATTATCCATAGAGTCAGATGAGCTGATGGCTATGGACTTGTCTGGATTGAGAAAAACTGGAGGAGGATCTTGTGCACTTTCTTCTGGAGGAGAAAGAACTAATTGTAGTTGCTCCCAGGAGGATTTAGCTATCTGAAGCTTAACACCTTTGTATGTAACTTCCATCAAGTCAGGAATAGTTACAATCTTGACTGCGGAGGTATGAACCTGTGGAGAGTCACATGTCTGATCCATTGGCTTTTTTGCCTTTGGGATCTGAGGAAGAGGAATATTACTCTGAACTAGTTGAACTACCTCTACATTACGGGGGAGGGAAGGAGGAGGCGGCGGCAGATCCTCTGAAGAGGAAGAAAGGGCCCCCTCTTTCCTAATAAAGCTTTCGTAGAAGTCCCGACATCTAGCCTTAGAAGCTGACATAGACTTGCCTAGAACTCGCAGACGAACAGAACCTTCCATGATGTGGATGTTATCAGGAGAATCGTATCTGAACGTGACAACGCGAGGGATCTCTGAAGCATCTCTGATATGCAGCATAGCTTTACAATTGGAAGCTTCCTTTTTAAACATGATATCATCAGAAACAATGATTACTTCTCCAACATCTCCCAACAGAGCTGAAATAAACTCTGAGTCCCAGAGATGGATAGGTAGATCTAGGATTTCTACCCACACATAAACAAATTTTGGGAGGGCTTTAAGGACAGTATTTTCCGACCAGGGGGAGAAGACACCGCCAAAGTTTCTCATACTAAAGAAAGGTTTAGAGCAGGCATAATCCATCGTTTCCGCATCAGGGAACTGGATAAAAAAGGAAGAGTGGGAAGCTCTCCTCACCGAAGTTTTCCGTTCATCAACTTTCAAATGGAATTCTAGATTTTCTATAATCTCAGCATAAGATGGGTTACCAACCTGGATCTGGAAAAACGCATAGAAAATAAAATCGTCCATACTGGAGACCACTGATTCGGGGAGAGGGACGTTAGGAATAAAAAGAGGGGGCAGAGAGGAGGGGTGGGATGGGTTTGCTTTGGGTGTGGGGATGATGTTGTGTGGTTAGGGCAGAATAGAGATGTATGGCCTACCAAGTTGCAAGCAAAACATTTGAAATCACCCAAGAGCAGTTTTTAGCCATGTGGTCCCTGTCTCCGCAAAAGAAACACCTAGAGGGTTTACGAGGAGGAGATATGGGGAAGATGGACCGGGTCGATCTAGGCCTTTTAGAACGCCTCCTACTAACTGGGATCCAGCCTTCTTCCGGAAGGGGTAAAATACCTTTCGAAGAGGAAGTTTTAGATGTCTTGAGGAGATCTGCAAAGGAGGGTTTTTTTGTGGGGATGTGAAGGGAGTTGGACGGAAAAGAAAAGTTGAGATTAGGGTTAGAGGGGATATTAGAGGGGAGGAGAGGAGGGAAATCGGAAGCTGAATGGGGTTTTGGGGGATGAGAGGAGGTCTTGGAAGAGAGGAGGGAGGAAGGATCTAGAGGAGCAATTGTGATATTACCGTTGTTGAAGGAGACGTAGCGCCGCCTTGGAACCCTAAACGCCGCTCCTTGTCGCCTGTCGAATCGCCTCTGCTCCCGCTCCATGTGTCGCATCGAAAAAAGAAGAAAGATCATCTCAATACCACTCTCATCATGAATTAAAATAAGTTAATCAAACATAAGAATGTGATTAAATATCCCAATCTCACTATATCCCACTCACATCCTTAATCCCAGTCCCAATCCTTTAACCAAACACTGCTTACTGATTTAAGTTGATAGCACTGGGTCATATTATTCTTCAGTATCGCTATTATTTTCTATATAGCCAATCTTTAGGCTCATGCCAAAACTGTCCGTGTTGCTCCAACTTGATTTGTAGCTAAGCTTTTTGAAAACAACAGAGGTTAGGTTTGGTTTAATAAGGCATTGGATTAAATATTTATCACTTACAAAACTATCTTTCATTCTACAAAACTGTATCTTCTTTTGTCTAGCTAAGCATCATGTGTCAATGCCAAAATCTTCTCATTATTTGATTGTATGATAGTCTAGCTAGATTATAAAGGTTAGCATAATTTATTGTCTTGTCCTCCGGCTCAAACCCGGGCAAAGCCATTTTCTAAACATTTTTTCAACTTTTGTTTTTTTTATTTGTAAAAAATATATTAATTGGAATCCATAAAATTGCAATTTTTGGAAAAAAGGGGGCTGTAAATTAATGTAATAGACTATGCTTTGGAATTAACAACTTTAAATTTACTTTTCACTTTTATGTTTACTTAGCATAGGTCCAAATAGTGATATTTTGACATTAGGTCTAAATAGTGATATTTTTATTATTTTATGATAAGTTATTATAAATGATATCATAAGTTATTGCATGCATATTACATTAGGTGTGAATAGTCATATTTAGTCTGATTTATTTTCCGAGATGGCCTCCAATTTGGATATCTTATAATTGGGATTATCCTCTTTTAACGAGACACTAAATGCTATTAATCCCTTTAATTTTCTTTTATGGTGGGAAAATTCAAAAATAGAAGCTAAGGAGAAATCTTCCTTAAATAAATTTTGAAGATTTTTCTCAATATTCCACATGCCAGTCATAAATAATCATTGTCTATATAAACAAAAGGTGGACAAGAAAAGCAAGAACAAGCAAAAATGATTATTTCCTAACAAGGAGTATCATGTTATTTTTGTTTGGTCTTGCAAACTTTCATTCTGAGGTTCAGAGTTAACGTTTGATCCCATCTCTCAGCATTATATAGAGAGATTCAGATCCTCTCTATCATCAAAAAAATAGGGGGGAAATCACTAATACATCATAATATTTTATTTGTTTAATGGTTAGTTTTGATTTAATTTGACTGTAAATTACAAGAGTGAAGGTCATATGAGGGTATGTTAAGTACTAGATTTAGAATAAATTATAACCACCCGCTAGACAAATTAATGATTATGATTAACGTAGTTGTCTATCCTTATGTACATACTATTTGTATATCTCTAATATCTCTTTACCTACGTTGATGTTCTGAATATGTGCAACTTGCAAGGTCCGGATATTAATTTTTTATCATTTTTCAGTAAACGCATTTATGTAATTAATCCTTTCAAGAGATTCTTCCGTATCTACTCTAGTCTGATCTGTGAATCCAAAGTTACATGCAAGTGCGTATACACTCTGTTTATTGTATGCAATTTATGAACAAGGGCAAGGGCTTCCACCGAAACAACTCTAAACCACTCATCTCTGACATCAAGTCATCCCCTAACTTTAGCATCCTTGCACCATGAATAATATGATTTTTTTTAGAGATTAATGGGTATCTTTGTTAAGGAGGGAATTTTCCTCATTAACGCTGTGTCACAATCTCCATCATCCTCATAAAGTAGGAGAGAGAATTTGAGTTAGTAGGGATTGTGTCACATCATTGTCAAGGAGAGAAAGAGTAGTGCTATAGGGACCCCAAATAGGGGACCCCTGAGGGGACATGTGAGGTGTCAGTCCCTGGGGGGCTGATTTACTGTTCATGAACAGTAAATCAACCCCCCAAGGGGCTGACACCTCACCTGTCCCCTCAGGGGTCCCCTATTTTGGGGTCCCTGAGGAGTTTTCCGGAGAGAAATCTCCTCCTTGACAAGGATGCCCATTAATCTCTTTTTTTATTATAAAATAATAATAATCCTATGGCGCAAAGAATTCAACTTTACATCATGAGAATGAGTTGTATTAAATCAAAGAAATAGAATCACGGTATAATCCCAAATTATAAGCTAAACGTGACTTATAAATTTTACATATAATATCTTTTTTCTACAATCTCCATCTGCCATTCAAAGATATTGCCAAGCTAACCACCATCATTATGTTAGGCTCCTGCCAGGGTTGACTATATTGCCAATGTAGCATCCTCTCGATGGGCAGCTAAACAGCCTAAACTTAATAGAAAAAAAGTTATATTATTAGAGATTTGGTTGGCAATAATTTTGATATAACAGTAACTATTTACAAGTCATTGTTCACATTGATTGAATAAAGCTATGTTAGTTGATTTAATTTTATCAGGTTAGTCAGATTGAAATAAAAATGGGATCAAAGAAGAAAATAAATTTAAGATGAAACTTTTATGTTTATAATCCAAATAGGTTATCGAGTAACTAAATATTCTACTCGGTGAAGAAAAAGAGATTTAAAAATACTTATTGATTTTAAACAAATGCTATAGTTTAGCCTGATATTATCAAAATGCTATTGATCATAGGATTACAGTTTGATTTTACGTGGGTTAGCAAGATTGTTTAAGATTTTAAAGTAAAATTAAATTGCATTTTGCAACAATCTGGTTTCGTGGTGTAGTTGGTTATCACGTCAGTCTAACACACTGAAGGTCTCCGGTTCGAGCCCGGGCGAAGCCAAATATATTTATAAATTATATTTTTTTAAATTTTTTTTTTCCGTATCAGTCCCTTACATCTTTCATATTTTGAAAATCTGGTCCCTCAACTCATTGAGTTTTCCATAGGCCCCCCCAACCCCCCCCCCCCCCCCCACCGGCGCTTTTTCTTCGATTATTTTGAAATTATAACCTCACATCAAGCATTTGTAGGAGTTACAGCGAAATTACTCAAATTAGTTCCCCAAATTATTGAAATCACTAATAGGTTATCAAGTTCTCATGAGGAGTTTCAAATTAATTTTTTTAGAAAAGTTTTTATGCATATTAGTCCCTTATCTTTCATATTTTGAAGTTAGTCCCTCAACTCATTGAGTTTGCCATAGGCCTACCCCCCACCCCACCAAAAAAAAACCCTTAGATTATTTTGAAATTATAACCTCACATCAAGCACTTAAGTAGGAGTTATAGCGAAAGTACTCAATTAGTTCCCCAAATAATTGAAATAGCTAATAGGTTATCAAGTCCTCATAGGCCGTTTCAAATTAATCTGTCCCATTGCTACTTCTACTCTTACTTAGAAGGACTAATTTCAAAATTATTTAAAATTTGAGGAGTCTAATAGCAAATTTAATGATTTTAGGGACTAATTTAAAATAACTTATGGTTTTAGGGGCCTAATAGTAATCTTAGTGGCTTGAGGGACTAATGTCGAATATGAAACATATAAGTGACCGGTATCAAAAAAAAAAGGGAAATTTTGCAAAATAATCTGTTTTTGCTAATTATTTAGTAAAATAGGCAATTTTACTAAATAATTAGCAAAATAGACCTCTTTTAAAAAAAGAGGTCGATTTTGAAAAACAAGACTCAGAAAACATACGGGACTACTAGTCCCGTATGTTTAGAGCCAACTTAATCACGGATTATTGACCCAGAAAACATACGGGATAATCCCGTATGTTTTCTGAGTTCATCTCAATGTTTTGTGAAATTTTCTGAGTTCATTAATCTGTGATTAAAACATACGGGACTAGTAATCCCGTATGTTTTCTGAGTTCATCTCAATGTTTTGTGAAATTTTCTGAGTTCATTAATCCGTGATTAAAACATACGGGACTACTAGTCCGTATGTTTTCTGAGCTGTTTTGCAAAATATACCTCTTTTTGGCCTGTTGACCAAAAAGAGGTCTATTTTGCTAATTATTTAGCAAAACGGTCTATTTTGCTAAATAATTAGCAAAAACGGACTATTTTGTAAATTTTCCAAAAGACACCCTGAAATTAAAACACTGATACCTATGCACTCTTATAATCTACCATCTACTACGCTAGGAAAGAGCCTACATGTAATAAACAGTAGTTTAAAACTAGCCCATATAACTTCAGATTTTTCCCGGTGAAAACACAAAATATTCAATATATTACTATCATGAAGAAGAAATTTTCACAAACTATCTAGGAATTACAAGAATTGCAGTCATGTAAATGAAAAGGAATAAAAATGCATGCATGAAAAAAAAAAACTGAAGTAATAAAAGGTCGATGACAAAGATAAGAAATGATGGATCTTAATTTGTTATGTTGTCACTCATCATCCTACTTAAAATCTCTAAAACATCCTAAATCTTAGGTCCGTACATGTGTATCGTAATTAAAGGTACATCGAAATCTCATTGGAGAATTCAAAAGGAAATAAAATAGAAATCTTCATTAATTATAAGTATCGAATATTTTTTAAATTATTGCAGGCTGGTCATAAAATAAAATAATTATTGCCTATATAAAGTAAAAGAAAGTAGAGGACAAAAAAAAAACATGAAAATGAAGATGATTACACCCTAACCTATAAGATCTTGTTATTTTTATGTGGGCTTGCAAGATTCTGAGCTTCATCTTGAGGTTCAAAGTCTGATCCCATCTCGCTCGTTACAAGGCAAATATCAATTCCTACGTTATTTCCCCCCTTTTATGAATTTCCTAATTTATGTAAACTCCACAAATTCAGTGTTACCTTTTTTTCTTTTCTTTTTCGTCCTTTATTTCCTAGTTGTGAAGACAAGAGGTTAACAACTTCTGAGCTTTTTTGTATTTCACTCTACTCCTACTCTTTTATACTCACTATTGATTGAAAATATACCAAATAAAAAAATAAATAAATAAATGTAATGATGTAATTGTTCTGAAGTATTCTTAACCTCTTTTGCCTAGGCCAATATTCTCAATATTTGCAATGGATAATTAATATTCATCAGTTAACATATTTTTTAGTGAACGCAAGAAGCTAAATTATTGACCGTAAATCTTGACCTATAAAATTATGGAAATAATTATAAAATCATGTTAAAAACACGTGGGGCAACAACGGTAGTATTCACATAAATAGGATATATTAACACCTCATGTTCATTTAGAGTAGTAAAACCACTAAAAGTATCTGATTGCTCTTAAACAAGTTTCGGATCGCATATTTACCCAATAGTTTATATCAAAATGTAGGGATGTCCATCCGGCCCAAGCAAAAACGGGTCCCGGACCCGGGCCCGGTTAGCCCGGGCCAAAACGGGTCGGGCTCCGGGTAGGCCGGTTTTTTAGGTTTTTTAAAATTTTTTAAAATATTTAAAATCCCCATAAATCATAAAATATACATAAAAATTACAGAATATGACATAAATTTTTTTAATAACTTGAAATGACATAAATTACAAATACAAAAAATTATAAAAACAAAATATGATAAAAATAACTTTTTTATTAATAATCAGTAAATTCTTTACAAGTATAAATTTATTTCGGAATTTATCACATCACAATAGATGAGTACATCCCAACTAGGTTGACACCTACTCACCTATATCACTATCATTTGTAATTTTTTTAAAATAATTTATTATAAATTTAAAGCTAATAAATAAAAAATTATAATTTGATGAATATTATCTAATCTTTATACTTATCTGCTAGTCACAACTCTTCAAATTTATCTTCAATTCCAACCATCTGATCGATGCCTTACGTTCGCTTTTCGTACCTCCACTAATCTTATAAGCACATCATCGCTTGTACAGTATACGGATCTAAGCATGTCCTATGGTCGTCGATCAAACGTCCTACTGTGCTGAAGGCGGATTCCGAAGCTACTATCGAAAGCTGCACTGTTAGTAAGTCACGAACCATGATGTAAAGTATAGGATATGAAACTGATCCATATACTCTCCACCATTGTAAAATATCTAAAGTATTTCCTTGATATTTAACTAAGAAAGCAGATAAATATTCATCTATTTCAGAAACCTCTGATGCTTATCCAAGTCCAGATCCATCAGTTAGTTCAGCTACCATTGCATACCTATCAAAACTTATACTTTTACCTCGGCCTGTGCTCAAAGGCGCCGAAGCTGTAGACCGCTGTGCAACTACATCATGTCTAGCTGCATACTCATCATATAATATTTGAAAATAATTTCTAATAGCTAAATAATGAGAAGTAACAGTAATGGTGAATCCATCATCTAAGTCTATAATCTGTCCACCATAAAATGATTGTAACAAACTTCGAATGCCAATATCCTTCAAACATGGATCAATAAGTACCCCAAACCAAAAATATGAGAAATATGCCTAAAATACTTATTAAATTTACTCTCCATTTGAAAAATTATAGCTCCAAAAGTATCATCCATACGATATTTGGCAAAAAAAATTAAATATTTAAAATTTATAAAGCAGCTAAAGTAATTGTTGGATAATAACAGCCAGGTAATAATATTATAGCATCATAAAAGACTTGTAATATCTTATTTAAATTACATATAATTGTTCATTCATCTTTAGTTATTCCATAAGTACTACCAGAGCTAGAACTAGAAGCATAATAATTTATAAAAACATTTATAATTTCTTTATATTCTATTGATACACTTAACATTGCATAGGTGGAATTCCATAATATTGTTTCCATCTTTTAATTCTTATTTAAGAAGCATTATGCATATTAGCAATTGTTCTAACATTTTCTATCATGGGTTTAATTTTAGAAAATATACTTTGAACAATTAAATTTAAAATATGACGGATACATCTAACATAAAAAAGTTCACCATGATATGATAATGATATAGTTGTTTTGATAAAATCAACAGCTACATTGTTATTACATGCATTATCTAATGAAAGTGAAAATATTCTTTGATCAATTTCTAGTGTCATAAGTACTTCAATTATTAAATTTGTAATATTAATACCAGTATGTGACTCTTTAATTGCAATAAAAGAAATAACTCTTTAAACATTTGTTAATTTTTATCAATCCAGTGTGCTGTGATACATAAATAACCAGTTTGCATTCTAGATGTCCAAATATCAGAAGTTAAAGAAAATTTAGAGTTTAAATTTTTAAAATAAGAAATTTTTTTCCTCCTGATAATATTTTAAAATATCACATTAGCATGTTTGACGAGAAAATTTTGTAAATGCGGGATAAAAACCATCTCTAAACAAATCTTCAAATTCATCGTCTTTTACTAATTTAAAAGGAAGGTTTTTAAGAACGATAAACCTGATTACGCATTTCCTGGCTCGGGCAGCGTCATAATTCTAACTACCGAGACTACCAGAAGAGGAGGATTGGGAAATCATATATTATCGGATATCACCTTAAGGATTTTGGCCTTTGTTGTGTTTTTCTATATGGCGTTTGAGGTGGTTGGTGCCGCTCTTATGATGAGCTTGGAAAGTCTGGTCACACAACGCACATTTAACCCTCTGGGCGATGATCCTACCGTGTTCATCCTTGGTGACGTCTATCTTCTCAAAAAAAATTCACATGTCGGATCTCGGCCTTTTAGGAGCTCTTGGTGCAGATTTGTTGCCACCAGATTCAGGATTAACACCGGTAGGAGGAGTAGTTGTTTTAGGAGGACGCATTTCTGGATTGGTAGGAGATAGATGTTGCTCTTCATAATCAGATCCAGAATCCATTTGATAGAAGTACTAGAAAATATAAGAGATTATAAGAGAGTATAAGATTGTATATGAGAGTATTAGAGAGAAGTATATGAGTTTTGGTGTGAGAAGAAGAAGTGAAAATCTTACTTTATTTATAGAAACAGCCACCTAGGCAAATAACCAAAAAATCCTCATATTCTAGCTGTTTTTAAGCATTTTGAGGGGCAAAACGGTCAAAATCCTATTTTTGACCGTTATGGTCGGGCCGAGCCGGGCCAGCCGGCTGACCTGGTCAATTCTGTCGGCCCGGCCCGGCCCGGCCCAGTATTTTCAAGCAACGATCACCTCTGGTGATCGTTGCGGCCGAGTCCGAGTCCGGGCCCGAGCCGTCCGGACCGTTTTTGGTGCCCCGACCGGCACTATTCCGGATCGGGCCCAGGTCTGGACCGGTCGCGTTTTCGCGGGTCCGGACCTGGGCCCGGCGGGTCCGGGCCTGGATCTGGCCCGGGTGTCCGGGCAAAACCCGGGCGAGGCCGGGCCCGGACCGCTGGCTTTTTGGACAGCCCTATCAAAATGTCCGTATTAGTTGTTAGTCATCAAGGAACTCCATCCTAGCCGGTGAAAGTAATATGTATAATTGACCACTAAAGTGGGGTATCCAAGAAAAGTCATAACATGTAGCCTTTTTTTCCCACGTAAGTTTTTTTAAAGTTCAAACCCATTACCCTATAACAGTCATGTCTTTCCCTCATTCAAGTATGGGACTAATTTATCAAGGGATCATTATGAGATTAGGTATTAAGAGATGATTTCTCTTGATTTGAGATCAATTTGCACCAAACCCATGTTGTAGCTTAATAACTAATTGGATCACCAACTCCCATTGCATGAGAAAAACTTGCAGCTAGCTATTGTCAAGAATCAAGACATGCAATAACGTGCCAAAAGTAATAATAATAATAAATAAATAATTGGGTTAATTATAGTTTCTGTAACGTGGACATATTAACAACCGAACTGAGAAATTTTTTTTTCTCTGAGACATGTTGAGAACTAGTATACGCAAAGGAAAGATTGTTCTTTGGGGAGTCGGCCATGAGTACCCAAAGTTTGAAAATTGATTTCGTTTAGACCCATATACCTTTTTAATAATTATGAAAATTTCCAAAATCATGCGTATCATAATATTGAACATATTGTATCTGAATATTACCAAAAAAATAGTAAATCCATTTTAAATGCATCATAATTAACTTATATATTAATGTTCCCGAAACGTTAGTATTTTGAGGAATTTTGTTGTTCTATGGGATATACTGTAAAGTAAAAAGTCCAACATGAAATATATAAAGACTAGGAAGTGAGTCAAGGCTGTCAAGCAGTCTATACACTTTTAAGGGATAGATTTCACAAAACTGCCCTAACTTTGGGACTTTTTTAGATAACGCCCCTTAACTTGCAAAATGTCATAAAGCCTCCTTAAGTTTTTGGGTTTTCAGAAACCCCCTTCAACTTTCCACACTTCCCAAAAAAGCCCTCTAAAAATTGTGAACTGCATGAATTTTCACCAGAGCAGAAATATTTCCCTGCATAATTTTCCCACTATGTGAAAATTAAGGTTAACGCTGTTATAGAGGTTTCTTTAAAAACGTTAAAAGTTGAAGAAGATTTTTTGAGAATCCCAAAGCCTAAGGAGGGTTTTATGACCTTTTGAAAGTTAGGGTGGTTATCTAAAAACACTCAATCTTAAGGCGGTTTTATGAAATTTACCTTTTTTTTTAGTAGTAATTTTAATGTTCAATAGGGTTAAAAGAAACTCATGTCCAAATATGGGTTCGAAGAAAAAAAAGTACAATTTCAAATGCACTAACAAAAGAAACGTTTGGGGTTATACAAGTCAGACCCACAGGATCCAGCCAAGCATTTAAGGCTGCCTAATGGTTTTCTTTTCCCTTTTGCCCTTGCATCTAAAACATGTATTATTTATTTATTTGCTAATACATGCTTATTTCATTATTTTCATTAATCATAATGTAGTAATTATAATTTATTGAGGTAGAAGTGGACTTGTAGCCGCCCCACATAAGTGACAACCTTAACCCTCACCTGCTCGCTAGCTCAATCATTGAGACAGAAGCAACAAGGAAGTTTGTTCGTGTTGTTTTTGACCAAGGGGACTTTATTTTAAATGGATGTGTTCGTCTAAAAAAGTAGTTTTAAAATAAATAGAGAGGGGTATAATTGGAAACACTTTCCAAAAAGTTAACGGTACTTTCAATTATGTGACGAAATGAACAGAGCTCAATTTGAAAGAGCTGGTAAAATTTTGAAGGACCTAACGGTACTTCTTTCAATTGTATGACGAACTAGTTTCAAACTATTGAAGAGTTTATGTACCAACATCGATGCTTGCTCATTCTATTTTTTCACTGAACATAAATTATTAATCGTACAGTAGATGCTGGATAATATGATTAAAAAGTTCTCCACGTTAATGCAAAAATTTATTTGAATCAGATTGGTTGGTGCTGCTATATGTAATATTTTTTTGTATCACAAGAAATTTGACCAAGGAATAAAAGTATAAGGAGCTCATTAAGTGCAACAAGCTCGTTTAATAAAAGAAAAAACGAAAAAAAAAACAAGACAAAAGTGGGAATGGAAAAGTACATTTTAATGTTTGCAGATTTTAGAAAATTTTGAGATAAATTATATCATCTCTTAATGTGAATTCCCACCCTCTTTATAGATTGACCACTTTAACTGAAAAGCTGTCTTGCTTAGAGCTAAAGTGACGGATAATTAATTAGGAAATTAGTACAGATTTGAATTTGACTTCCTACATCCAGGCTTAACTACTGATAACAGCTGCGAAAAGTGTTGAGCATTACCTAATAAAGATAGCTTTAAATATTGAGTCATTTACATCATTTCTGCACAAGTTTCTGAAAAAACAACGCTAGTCATGGTCTTGTGACTTGTTTTGATTCTGTTTAGAGTTATAAACAACCTAATTATAATTATTCCATAATATCTAGATTGTTATGATTCATTTGTAATTTAGTTAACACTATATCTCCCTCAACTTGCATCATTCCTCACTTCTTGTTCATCACAAACTACAAATGCAGAAGAGAGCTCTTCATTAATGTCTAGTTGACTACATGACTATGGCAATGTGGATATCCATCTATATATACCACCACAAAATAACCATCCAATTTCCCAAAAAAAAAAAAAGAAAAAAAAAGTATACATGCTTCATGTTCCTAGTTTTCATGAAGAAGCTCATATGCCTTAACCAAAACAGGCCTGAACCTCTCAACATCAAGCTTCACATTCTGTTTCCTAAGATATATCTCTGAGACATAAGCCCATCCATGCTTGCCAGCCAAGCTCAAAGGATCACTCAACCAAGGGCTATCTCTAGGATACAACTCTACAAGTGTACTCTCCTCTAACCCAATCTTATACTCTAAATACTTCAGCCCCATTCCTTTAGCTGGCTCTCTAAAAAAAGTCTTTGCTATCCACTCCAATTCCCCCCAGGGAACAATTTGGATGAACACGGCATTTGTAGGCAAGAACAAGGAGTTTGTTAAGCCCGCGCCGTGCACGCCCATCAGGACGTCGCACGTGTTCACCACGTGCGCGAAGCGCGCCACGTTCTGCTCCGCCTCGCCCACCACCACCTCGAAGCCTAGCTTCTCTGACATGTTTATGATCTCTTTGAGATTAGTGAATTTTCGCGTCCGGCTTCTTGATATGATTAAAAGCCTCGGCTTCTTCTTCTTCTTCCGCGTAAGTGGACTTTCTCGCGGAAGTGAGTACGCTTTTCGAAGGAATTTCCTAAAATCCAGCATCGAATAATTACCCGGCGATCTCCATGGATCGATTTTTAGGTCAGCGTGGGCGTTGAGGCCTACAATTACACGCTGAAAGCACTGGACTCGATCGTCATGGTCAAGATCAATCGGTTCGTATTTCGATAAACCCGTGACTATAGGACGATATTTGTTCATCCACCAGGAACGGTAATTGGATACCAGGAACTGGACTTTCCCCTGGAACTGGTAGGATGTCAAGAAAAGTGGGACCCAGATGTCAGTGAAGTCGTGGAAGAAGTTTCCGGTGTATCCTGCGACTGAGAACACTACTGCAGGGATATCTTGGTAGAGAGTGCAATAATGAGGAGTTTCGTTCTCGCTGGATGCTCTGACGGTTAGTTCAGTGACTCGAGCTGTTGCTGAGGGGTCAGTTTTGCGAGTGTAGGGTTTGATTTTGTATGTTTCATTACTTTGCGACGTTTGTTTCACAAAAACTATGGAAGATGACTTCCCGTGGATTCTGATGTCGCCATACATATCACAGACGTTTGATCTTCTGTTCGACAAATCGCATAATGGTTTTGTGTCCTCTGTAACTGTGTATAGTAAATTTGTAGCATTAGCAACATTTTAGTTCACAATGCAGATAGTTTCAATGCTCAGTGTATCAAATTGACCGAGGATTACCTGATTTTGAATTTGAATTGCTTGGAAGTTGTATCTGAGTTGAATTAGTAGTTTTGCTTGAAGTAGAAGAACTCATCGAAAGCGATGAATTTCCCTCCATTTTCACTTTAGAGATTTTGAGATCGTTGCGTTTGGTAAATTTCTCATCTGAGGCTGTACTATTCCCTGTAACAAGAACAAATTCTCAATTTGCAAATGAAGCGATTTTATATGTTTGATACTTTTTTGCTGGTAAGTTTTGCGAAAAATTACCTGATAACAGTTTTGAATTGCTTGCAACCTGTTCCCGAGTCAAATTAAGAGAATTATTTGACAGCATGATATCAGGAAGAATTTTCAATTGATCACCATCCTTCGAATCTATAAGTTTCCCCGCAACAAGTAAACAAGTTCAGGATAACTAAATCATGGACAAAAACCAAATGACTTCAAATATTTTGACTTACCTAAAAGCAATTGAGTACCATTATGATCTCCTTTCATAGTATCAGAAGCTTTGATTGATTGATTTACATTGGTCATAGTCATTGATTCATGTGTCATTTGACTTGTAGGAGCCGCATTCATCGACAATGAATGTGAATTTACTGCAAAAACAGAAACCCAAATAATTAGGATTATACGAAAACAAAGCTCCTATCACATGAACTACTATATATTTCAAATATGAACTTACCATCGTACAACGGAAATGAGTAGAATGCCGATGGTGAGAGATAAGTAACTGAGAGCACGAGCGCCGCAAGAATCCCTAATCCAAATCTTCGGTTTTCAACAGGGGTGAAGCTCTTAAAACTCTTAACAAACTTTGGATCGAACCGCATATTTAGATTTGGAGGCAAGATATAGATGAAACTCTACTGAATTGTCTTCATGAAGAGAATGAGGAAGAGATAACTCAAACAATATGAGAGAGTTTATATGAAGAAATACAAGAAGCTAGCCATGTTTTATTGATGCCCATGCATGATGGGGTGTGTTGCATTTTTCTATAGGAGAGTGGTCGGGATATAAGCTCCCTTTAGTTGACTATTTGTAGTTTTGGCACCCTTTGTACCTTCTCTTGTCATGATATCTATTGTCTTCTTTGTGAACTCACTTCGTGTCACAACTTGAATCATGTAGCTTATGCATAGTATTATAAACTTTATACCTACTACTACTCAGTTATATATATATAATTGGGAAAGCTCAACAACCCTAATACTTCTTTTCTTGATAGGGAATAATAAGATGACCTAATGCCCAAACTTAACATATGTCATCACATGGTAGGAGCTTTTCGATCGCTAAGCATGGACCGTATACCCTAATTTTAAGGTAATTACTTGCGTTCTTGATTGCACAAGCATGTATTATTCATACTTACGGTGTTAAACAATGTTTCGTGATATGATATGTTATGCTAATCTGCTTTCCCTTGGCAAATCAATAGATTGTTTTAAAAAAGCTAAGAGAGTGATTAGCCAAAAGGATAGAAACAATGAGATATATGTCTTGTAGCTAAGTAATTGGCACTCTTCATACATAGATATATGTCTTGTAGTCTAATTCTAGCTACGCAACTGGATAAGGTAATCGTCATATATATAATTTTCAAAGGGATTATATTACACGTATAGAAACTTCTTTGGTCCTGCACAACTATGCGTGTCTAAATTAAAACTATATGCATTTAAATAACAGAGCTAAACATGTTAAATATGATGATGCATTTGGCGTGAATCGATGATATTTATTTGAACTCTTTTGAATTGCTGATTATTATGTAAGGAGAAACATCACCCTCACTCCACCTAATTACAAGTATAATATATGTAGTTAAAATATAAAATATTTTCCCCCTGATCGAAGAACTCGGTAGACTCAATTGAGTCGCTATGTAACTTCTTCTTGAGTCCTAGATCTCTCTTCTCTAAAATAATCAACTACGAGTTGAAGCTTAATTACAACCGGTTGGTTGGTACTTGCCTATCTTGGTATATGTATATAAACCGTATTAACATTAATTAAATCTGCAAAAAATAATGCAATTTAAACCAAAATGGAATTGGCTGAGGTAAGATAGTTTAATAAGCTATAAAGAAAATATACCAGTACTTGTTAGCCAAATTTTCATACTATAAGATGAATTATTATAGATAGGGCCAGCTGTTGTACTCCTCTTTTAGTGGTTTAAGTCTAGAAGTGGTTAGCATATCAACAGCACAAAGTCTCCTCCTTTTGGAAGCAGCCATGTGTTGGCCCATTCTAGGAAGAAGATGGTGAAGAATTTTAAGCTTCTCTGCTAAAGTCCAGTCCGGCCCCTAACACGATTCCAACTGCTCCTTGGAACATCAGTGCAATTAATCTAAGGAACTCTGCGATACTTAAAAGATCAGAGACTTTCTATAGTTTATAGAGATTAGGGGTTTGTGCAAAACCTTCTAGAGTTCAGGGTATTTTCTCTAATTTATCCACATGTAACTACAACACGGTTGTTGGAGTATTTTATTAGCTATGTTGATTAAGGGACGTGCCAACATGCACTTACTACTAGACAAAACCAAGATTCTTCTCAGACAGTGGATAATTAAAAAACTTAACTTATATGAGAATAATTGATGGAATTTTGAGTTCTTTAATAATGAGAAGTATGCATGTTCTTCAGAATTGATTTGCTAGTTCATGTCATTACAGAGTTGACCATATATACCTAATAGTTACTAGCTTTCTATTTTCTTACTTTATGGTAGAAAGTCATAGTTCATTAGAAAAGTATGGTTGCAAAAATTAGTTCTAATCATAAACATAGATAATATCTAAACAGCTATGATTGATTCATTTGTATAACTAACATGGTAGTCGACATGAATTTTACTACTCATATTTTTCCTAAAAACAAATCATAATTGATTATTAGATCGCTGACGGTTATGATTAAAGAGGTGATATCTCCAATTTGGCCGCATTATAAGGATCTGAATCTCCAATAACAATGCTCTTAACATAGGTAGACCCTCGAGTACTATTTAACACTTACTAAAGTTTTATTACTTGTCCTCAATTACTGGAAATTAAAGAGAATGAATACAGAATCTCTTACTGAAATTTTGAGGGGTGTAGGATTGTCACATGAAGCTCAGTGTACGAGTTGTCAAGAACACACAATTTAATAACATAATTAAGATGATTTTGGTAGTGGATATCTAATTAAATTTGAAGTGTCTTTGATTACACGACTCTAAGACTACTACTACATTCAAACATGGGAACGTGTATGTGTACCAACTCAGGTTCTTTTCTTAGTTGTTGCTTTTATTTGTATTGGGCACATGGGATACATGGTGTCCAGCTAGAGTGAGATTTTGTCTATAATCTCTCTCATGCATGATGGTATATATATGTGGCAGATTTCTACTAATTGGCATGTGCCTAAGTTTCATTAGTAATTTTTTTCAAATTTTGGGAAGAAAATCATAAATGGAGGCTGGAGATCCTAACACATGTATCAATTCTAAGCTAATACATTCAGGATATTATATCGGTATACTACTAACGTTGTATCAGTTCAATAATACTACTATGTCAATTCAATCACCAACTTTAAAATTTGTATTGTACTGTTGTGGTCTCCTTACTGCCTACTATTTTCTGTAGAGTACAACTATTTGCTCAGTTACACTCCTATGGAAAAATCAAAGGCCTTCAACAACTCCTTAACGAAAATGACAAATCTTCAACAACCACTAAAATTTTAAGGGATGTTGCTTCCTCGTGGTCCAGTTTGTACTTCAATTTCTCCATTGGCCAAGAATTTAATGCAAAATGTGGAAACTGTTTTTGATTTTTCTACTTATGTTTAGACATTTTAAATGACATGCGCACTTTGAATTACAGGAGCCCTACCTAACAGATTCAGATCCTCACTACTTGGGATAGACAGTAAGGATAACTATTTATTCAATTAAAAACATTTATTATTTAGTGGAGTGAAAAGTAAGAACTAATACAATTTACAAAGAATATAATTATAGTTATATATAGAATGAAAATTAACATTTCTAGAATAACAGGATGTTGTGATTCAAAAAATAGTCTCTCTACTGTCAAAATAGAAATTGAAGGTAAGGATCCAATTTCAATTCAATGCCATTTTCATGATTTTGTCTTGATTCAGTCACTCTGAGTTATTAGATGGAGACTCTTAAATTAATCATCTTATGCATTTTATATCAAAATGGTCACACCTCATCATAGTGTAGCACAATAGCCTTGTTTAGTTGTGATACTATATCTGGCTCAACAACTTCTAGTGTCGTCATCTCAAAAAATAATGAGTTTTTCACATGCTTAGGTAACCTGCCTCATATTTAATTGGGCTAACAATGTTTTTTCTCAGAAAATAAAGGGTTAAAAGAAACTATTATCAATTTGTTATTGCTAGAAACATGATTTTGAGTTCAAAATTATGAAAGAGAAATGGTAACAAAAAGTATGCACAATTGAATTTCTTTGCAAAGAAGATAAGGAAAAGAATGCTTTAACATATTCATAAGGCAAATAAAAGTTTCGCAGCAAAATCAGAACTTCTGCCATTGCACTAAAAATTTTGCACTTCTGCAACTTTAGACAAGCACAATTGCACGAGTAAAGCAATGTACTTGATTATCTCTATCAAAATCTATTATTTCGTATCAAGAGATCAGAAGGTACTTAGTTTTCAGGAATATAGAGGGAGAAACATTGCACAGGCTCTTTTAGGTTTGCTTTCATCACTCCTTGCATACTTTTCACATAAAAACATAGACTTATTCGAAATAAAATCAGTTTATGATAATAGTTTTAAAGTTAATGAGGTGTAGCATAAGGTTTGGAGAACACTTAATTTGTCTCAATTAGCTACCAAGGAATCATAAAAAGACAATCAAATTCTGATGATTGCTTCTTTCTGAACTGAACTGAACTCATACCATTTAAGAGAATTGGCTTTGATATGTTTATCAATATATCAGGTATTAGTGCATCACAATCTTGAGCTTTTCTATTTAAACACATTGCGTGTATCAGTTATTTGTTCCTAAGGAATGTCTATTACCAACATATCATGATACTAATGCAACTAAACAACAGAGAGTATTGTATGTTTCAGTCATAGAGAACAGAGATAAATGTACATGTCAAAAAAATGTATACTCAATAAGTATCAATTCCTCTCATAATCTATACAAAACTAATATCAATTCTATCAGGGCAAAAAAAACCCAAAATAAAAAATCAATCAATATTCTCTTACTGGTGAAGAAACTGAAGTGCTTGTTCCAAATACCCCTTAAACCTGTTAACATCAAGACTCACATTTTGCTGATCCAAATATATCTTCCTTATAGCCATCCACCCTTGTCTCTGAATAGAACCGAGATCTTTGAACACTGCATGATCTCTAGGATACATTTCTATAAGTGTACTCTCCTCCTCAGTTATACTGTACTGTAAATAATTAAGCTTCATATCTAATGCTGGTGTTCCAAAATCAAGCTTAGCAATTCCCTCCAATCCTCCCAAAGGAACAATTTGTATAACTATCGCATTCATCGGAAGAAAAACTATATTTGTGAGCCCTGCTCCATGCACTCCCATAATCACATCGCACGTGTTTACAATTCTTGAAAATTTTTCGAGCCCAACGTCTGCTTCAGAAACAACTACTTCATACCCTAACCCTTTTGCCATTAGTACAATCTCATCAATGTTTTTGAATGATCTTGTCCTTTTTCTTGCTATGATAAGAAGCCTGGGCTTCTTAGATTGACTATTTTTTAGCTTTATCGCACTTTTTCTTTTTAAAGAATAAGCTTTCCTCATTGTTTGAGCGAAATCAACCATAGAATACCCATTAGGGGATCTTAACGGGTCAATGCTCATTTCTTTATGACTTTTGAGCCCAATAACAGCATTAGGATAGCAATGTACTCTTTCCTCCTTGTTGAAATCGATGATTTCATAGTGAGATAGAGCTTTTAAGTATGGCTTATACTTGATAAAGAACCATGGGCGAGTCTCGCTTATAAGAAATTGAACCTCTCCATGGTATTTTCTTGAAGTAATGAAGAGAGGCACGATCACATCGGTGAACTCATGAAACATATTTCCAGTAAACCCCCCGGTGGAAAATACTATTGCAGGGATAGAGTGATTGACTTCACACATGAAGGGGTCATCATAGTTTGAGAGAGCTTTCACTGATATATTTGTTATATGACGCATTGCCGTCGAATCAAATTTGCGAGCGTGGGGTTTGATTGTATATGACTCTTGTAGTTTTGGATTCATGATGTAGACAGATGAAGAATTTCCATGGACTATAACTTGGTCTTGTATCTCGCAGACATCTGATCTTTTATCGGAGAAATCACATAAAGGTTTCGATATCTCTTGCAGATTTATTTCATCTGAAAGAACGATAAGGGCTTAAGTAAAATAGGTTTATTCAATTCATAGACATGTATATGAAGGGCTTGAATATCAAGTGAATCAGGATTTTATAGAAAAAAATGTAATCTTGTACCATAACAAGATAACTGCAAATGTAAGAGAATTATGCTCATGATGACTTTTATTTCAAACATAACTGATTGAATTAGTGTTATTGTTGACATGTCAAGAGTATAGATCAAGCTATATTGACAATAACCACAATTCAGACACACTTCTAAGTCAGATTCTGATTTAATTTTAAGAACAAAATTTCATCCTTACTATGGCGAAAGTCAGACATATGAATCAAATCGAATATATAGTTTATCTCAGTTTCATTGTTTCCAAATGATTATCCAATTATGCAAGAGAATTAAACCCATTTAAGAATTTACTGTGAGTAGTTTTTCGGGATCACCTGGCTGCTTGAAGTCTTTGGTACCTTCAAGTGGTTGATTTGAGGAATTAGATTGAGTCAGAGAATTGTTCTGGACCTTCAAATCGATATTCGATTTTCTCTCTGTATGGTTTATCTCAGTTTCATTAATTCCAAATGATCATCCAATTATGCAAGACAAAATAAAACCCATGAAGACTTTACTATGAGAGGTATTCAGGATTACCAGGTTGCTTGAAATCTTTGATATCTTCAAGTTGTTGATTTGAAGATTCAGATTGAGTCAGAGAATTGTTTTGGACCTTCAAATCGATTTTCAATTTGCTCTCTGTAGGTTGAAGAAGATGCTTGATATTAGCATAGTCAACTTAGGATCAAAACACATGATACCTACTTAACAACTCCATAGCAGTAGTATTATATTTCTACATAGCACTATCAAGTTTCACTGACATATAAACAGCAAAAGTCTTTATTTTCTATCATCGTGATTGTCCTAAAACTTCACTGGTTAAACTTGGAAGAAAAATCTAAGGATCTATATATCTCCATAAAAACAAGTAGTTCTCTAAGGTATAGAATCATAAAATATATTTAGGCTTTTCTTATTTCAGCTCATCAAACATACCTGTCCTTGGATTTCGCTTCCATCCTTTTCTCAAAAAATTTGAAATAAATAAATAAATATATTGTATGTTAATACATACGATATTTATCTTCCTTAATTCTATCAATCAGTTGATAAGAAGAGAAATATTTTTTTTCCCTCAAATTCTCGATACAAGTTATCTTAAAATACCTGACAACTGGGGATTGCCAGAGTCTTTAGCTACTATAATGGCCTGAATTGGGTTCATCAACCGAAGTCCCACTGCAAAAGTGAAGAACATATAAATTTTATTTAAAACATTAATCCAAAAAATGAAAACTAAATTGGAATTGTAAATTTACCAAGCTTTGTGACAGAGACAAAGGCCATCGAGAAAACAAAGCATGCTACAACGAAAGCTAGTCCTAGCTTTTGAGGTTCAACTCTGCTAACGTTTCTCATTAGCTTTCTTTCATAGCCCATGTTATCTCTGAGCCTTTGCAAATGATCAGCCTTTTGAATTCTTTGTGCAAAGGGCTTAAATAGTTGAACAAACAAACACACAATGGGTTGTTAATAATTTAAGTAGTTGCTTTGGACTGCATGTATTTTATTGGTAAATTAATAAGTGATGATGCCAGTGAAGCTGTTTTTTACCAAATGGAAACTTTTTATACTTCTGTTTTCTAAGGGAGTAGGTTGTGTTTTGAATATTGAATTATATGGTTATTTCAATAACTTTATGTATGTTGAAAAGTATTAATTGCGGTTTGTGCTAAAAGTGGGTCAAGTATACAAGTGAAAAAGAAAAACATTTTGTGTGTATATGAAAAATAATATGCTGATTGAAAGATAATTTAAAAATTGCTATAAAGATTAAGGATGTATACAAGTGAAGGAAAAAAAACGTTATGTAAAATATGTGAGGTTTATTTTATTTTATCCTATGACAACAATCTTGCGAGCAACTAACAATAGTCAGTGGAAGAGTAGCTGGCTAAGTTTCCAATGAAAACGAACCTGTATTGACCTCAAAATTAGATGAAACTTAAAAAAAACGAAGATAGCATAATTGCAACAGTATGAGAAAGAGTTACGTCAAATAATAATAATAATAATAATTCAATTGGGATGAATTCCTGCGGGTTTTATAGTTGCTGGATATGCTCT
Source organism: Asparagus kiusianus (assembly GCA_022839385.1). NCBI lineage: Eukaryota > Viridiplantae > Streptophyta > Magnoliopsida > Asparagales > Asparagaceae > Asparagus > Asparagus kiusianus. The sequence continues at coordinate 522,113 of BQKN01066895.1, forward strand.
TTACTTTGTTTGAATGAAAACTTCGTAACCTCCTTCTGTTTTGTTTTTTGGTTACTTTTGACAAACTTGCTATATCAGTTTGTTTGGGGGAGGTTCTGTCCAGTTGTATGTAGGGAATGGAGTACTACTAATTGTAGTTTTTTCTGTTGAACTTTAGTACATACTCTTGGTTGGGAGTATGAACTTTATTTTTTGTAACAACCACTTTGTTTTCTAATTTAGCTGGCTGGAATACCTTTGGGGTATTCCATCCTTTTTCTCAAAAAAAAAATAATGAACTTAATTAGAAATCTTGAACTAATGCATAATAGCAATAGTATCATCGTCTATTTCTCATTTAAACTTCCAATTGATTGATAACCAAATATGAATCACTAAATCTAACTATTGACCTTTCATACAAGTTAGTTCCATGAGATTTCTAACTTTCGTTCTGACTGTTTCTTCCAAGTAATTAGTCCTTGACAACTTTTGCTGAATTTCCCCTCTCTTTTCTCAAAAGAAGAAAGATTCATGCACACACAGACACTAAAAGGAAAAATAAAATCCCACCAAAATCATTGACTTTTTAATAGAAATTAACCTACCAACAAACCATCAAGAAATAGAATAACAGCCTGTACTTCAATCATTAAAGAAACCTGTAACGTGAAATATTTCAAGGCCTCGTGGTTATTAGGACCAAAATTTTTTGTATATTATGATCATAATAGAAATAATCATAATGGAAGAAAGAAGAACAGATTCCATTATGAGTGACATATCAACACAAGATTATTTTTGAAAATTCAACAGCTCCCTACCTGCTTCACTAAGAAAATGCATATACAACAAGTACGTCCCTAATCAACTTTTTCCCCCAAAAGGCGCTCTTCACTTTCTCCAAAAAAAAAGGGACAACGGTGGCATTCTTAACAAACTCAAAAGAGCTAAAATTGGGCTGCAATGTTATTTGACAACAGGAAGTTTCTTGATAGTTTTCAATAATTACAAGTTTATGATAGTTTTCAGAAAGAACATAAAAAATCATGATAGCCTCTCATACTCTACTCAAAACTAATACACTATGATTACATGATCATTGTGTTTTTACAATTTCAACACAAACACAAGCTTGCCAAAATTGCCGCTTGCACTTCTCGCATTTTACAAGCAAGAAACTCATCCTCAGAGTGCACCAATATGGTACATATACCTTCACTTCAGTAAGCTTTCCATTGTAGAGTTCTCTGAACTTTCCTTAGTAATTAGTTCTCTCGCCTTTTTCGCCTGCAAAATACATCAGTCCACAAGTCAATTTGTAGACGAATAGAATAATCAAAATCATATACATTTAGTTCTTTTCTTGTTTATTAAATAAACGCATTTTCCACCTTTTACTACTTTTTCAAGTTCCTTGTAATATATGTACCAACTTTAATATAAACAAAGAAGTGGGACATATAGCAAAAGAAAATTAGGACATGGTATATACTAATATAAATTTGGCGTTTATTACATATCCAATGTGTTGACATATTAGTATTAGTTAGGGACTTATTTGTAAGTTGTGTAGGGGCCTATATAAAGCCCAAGAGATCTCTTAATAAATTAGGGTTTTTATTCTCATCTTGGTATCAGAGCCGGTTGCCCCCCTCTCCTCTCCTAGCCGCCGCCTTCCCCCTTCCCCCTCCCCTCCACTTAGCCGGCTGCCCTAGCCCTCAGTCCCGACCTCCCCCCCACTCAGCCCTCAGTCCGACCACCTGCAGCACCCATCCGATCACCTGCAGCGTCTTGTCCACCTGCAGCACCCTGTCCACCACCTGCAACCCTCAGTCCGACCACCTGCAGCACCCATCCGATCACCTGCAGCACCCTGTCCACCACCTGCAGCGCCCCCCCCCCCCTTGTTCTTGTTTCGAGACCTCCCCCTTCCAGCCCCTGTTCCAGCCCTCTAGCCGCCAGCCCCTGTCCATCCGATCAGCCCCCATCCGATCAGCCCCCTGTCCCTTTGATCAACCCCGACCAGCCCCGCCCTCTCCCTTCAGATCAAACCCGACCGCCGCTCCCCCCCTCCCTTTCCCGATCAGACCAGCCCCTTGCTATGCTATGCCGGACCTCGAGTTTAGCATGGGTTCCCTCGACTCAGTCCTCGAACTGATGACAGGAAGAGTATATATCTCACAGCGATGAGATATATCACTGTTTTTTATTCTAGTTTCCTCTGAGAAACGAGAATTTGTTGGAGATCTTACTCTTGTTGTGCAGCAGAAGTGCTGCCGAAATTTTCCTGTGCACAACAAGGGTTTGAATTAAAAGGTGAACAGGTGTTGGATCTGAAACTTGATCGATGGAGGAGATCATCAAGAAGTTGAACCCTGCGGAGGTGTCAACTTTGATGAAGTTGATGAAATTGTCGGCTGATGAGAGCGCGACACGACCATTAAAGAAGTTGGAGCTTCCGACCATCGATCTGAAGCTTGATGGACCGAGTACTTACCTGAGTTGGTCACGACGGGTGAGATACACCCTTGCGGGGAGAAACCTGGAGGGTTACTTGACCGGAGAGAAGACAGAACCGGATGAGGACTCGGGAGGACGAGATGAGTGGAAGTCCACTCATATGTTTGTGTACATCTGGCTTCTCAACTCGTTGGTCCCGACGATCGCCGTCACGGTAGATGGCATTGAGAAGGTGAAGGACGTCTGGGAGAAGCTGAGGAGGACATATGATGGGGTGGGGAATAACCTGAGGGTGTTTCAGATTAAAGGAGAGATCGACGCCACAGTACAGGGAGAGAAGACTGTACAAGAATATGCTACAGAGCTGGAGCGTTTGTGGCTGGATTATGATCATTTTCCCCCCCGGGCTAGCTGCAAGGACCCGGGATGTAAAGAGCGGGAGGCCTTTCTACAGGAGAGGACTATGGTGTTTCTTAAGGGATTAAGATCAGAGTTCGCTCAGCGAATTGCATTACTGCTAGCCCAGCCGAAAATTACCTCGCTTGAGGAGGCTGTCTCGGCTATGATCTAGGAGGAGACTCGCATTAGGCTGCAGGCGGTGACAGGTGGATTTCCTGTGGTGAAGTCAGCATTGGCAGCATCTAGCAGTACTGGATCCAGGGGCGAAACTCGGCAGTGCTACAACTGCGGTGACGTGGGTCATCTAAGGCATGCTTGCACCAAACCACCCAAGGAAGGAGATTCGGGTGGACGTGGACAGTTCGGAGGGCGTGGTCGTGACCGTGGGGGTCGACGAGATGGAAGGAGAGCAGGCAACCGGGCGAATCTGATGGTAGCAGAAGGAAGAGAAGAAGCTGAGGTGATCTTTATTGAGGAAGATCAGGCGCTCCTGACGATACTCAGGAGGAAGCAGAAAGTAGCAGGGGATGGAGACAGGAGGAGTGGGACAGAGGAGGCATCCACGTCATTCTTCGCCAGAGGCAACACTGCTACCTATGCTCATCCGACCAAAGGTACTAATGACATACATGCTCTTGCTTCTATGTCTCCCGACAGATCATCAGAATGGATAGTCGACTCCGGTGCGTCTCGACATGTGACAGGTAATGCTAGTGAGTTCTCATCATATACTCACTTAGCATCGCCTGATAGTATTCAAACAGCTGATGGTACATTTCAGCCGGTGGTTGGTAAGGGTACAGTCGATTGTACTGGTTCTGTAACTTTGTCCAATGTTTTGCATGCTCCTTCCTTTCCAGTTAATCTTTTGTCCATTAGTTCTATCATCCTCCAACTAAAATACATTGTTTCTTTTGATATTCCCAAGGTGATTTTTCAGGAGAAGGGGACAGGGGGGAGACTTGGGACTGACACATGGCGTAGTGGACTGTGGTATCTGGATCGAGAAGGGCTGGATTCAGCATTGGTGTCAGTCATAGAGGAAGCAGGAGTAGGATATAAAATGAGTGTTGAAAATGAGTTAATGCTTCATCACCAGCGTTTGGGACACTCATCCTTTAGTGTTTTAGGTAGATTGTATCCTTCTTTATTTGAGAAAGCAAATAAACAGAAACTTGTGTGTGATGCATGTGAGTTTGGAAAGCTTACTAGAAACTCTTATGTTAGTTCTGGTCATAAAAGTTCTCATGCATTTGACTTGGTACATTCAGATGTATGGGGGCCTTGTTCCACAAGTTCTATGAATGGATACAAGTATTTTGTTACATTTATTGATTGCTTCTCACGTGTTACTTGGTTATACCTAATGAAGAATAAGAGTGATGTGTTTGGGTGCTTCCAAAATTTTCATAGGACTGTTCAGACTCAATACGGAGCAGTGGTGAAAGTATTGAGATCAGATAATGGGACAGAGTATACCAACAGAGCCTTTAAAGAATATTTGTCAGCTCAAGGAATACATCACCAGACAACCTGTCCATACACACCAGCTCAGAATGAGGTAGCGGAAAGGAAGAACAGACATCTTTTAGAGGTTGCTAGAAGCATGATGATCTCTATGAATGTCCCAGAAACATTATGGGGACAAGCAGTATTGACCGCAGCAGCATTGATCAACAGAATGCCCTCGAGAGTATTGGATTGGAAGTCTCCGTGTGAGATATTGAAAGGAGATAATAGTGGGATCCTTCCCCTCAAAGTGTTTGGCTGTGTGTGCTTTGTGAACGACAACAGGCCGTCCGTCGGGAAGCTTGCCCCTAGAGCGGTGAAATGCATCTTTGTGGGATATTCTGCTACTCAGAAGGGCTATGTTTGCTGGAGCCCGGTAGAGAAAAGGTTGTTTGTGAGCATGGATGTACACTTTTGAGAACTCGAGCCATATTACACCCGAAAGGTAACTTCATCCGTTGGTAACTCGCCTAATACTGAAAGTATGAGGCGAGAGGAGGAGAATGGTGAGAGATTGGTGAATGTGGAGAAATCAATGTCTGAGAATGGTAAGAGATCAGAAAAATCAATTTCTGTAACGATTCCTTGGGAAGGAGACGTGGTTGAGGAGGAGCAGGAGAATGAAGAAGAAGAGGAGAATGAGACAATAGGTGTTAGGCCAACGGCTCAGGGGGAACTACTTACCTATAGCAGGAAGGAGAAACAAATTGCGGGAACAGTACCTACAGTGCTACTGGTGCCAAGTCCCTTGCCAACGTCTGCCCCGACTCCTGAGACACATACATCACCACCAGATTCCTCTCAAGGTGATTCCATTCCTCTTCCTACTCCTCCCACACCAATAACTGTACGGAGGACTACTCGCGGTAATGCGGGAAATCCTCCCGATAGATATGATTGGGATCTTGCTCAGTTTGTATCATATTCTAACATCCACCCTGCACATGGAGCATTCATTGCATCACTGGACTCTGTTACTATACCTAACAATTGACAGGTTGTAAAGAAGGACCAGAAATGGAAAGCTGCTATGCACGAAGAGCTAGGGGCTCTTGAGAAGAACCGCACTTGGGAGTTAGTAAAACTACCAAAAGGGAAGAAAGCAGTTGGATGCAAGTGGGTCTTCACTGTGAAGCAGAATCCAGATGGGCAGGTTGAGCGCTATAAAGCTCGTCTTGTGGCAAAAGGATATAGTCAGACATATGGCATCGACTACGATGAGACTTTTGCACCGGTGGCAAAGATGAGCACTGTTCGGACCTTAATCTCTCTGACAGTAAATGGTGGATGGAAGCTACGCCAACTAGATGTGAAGAACGCATTTCTTCATAGAGATCTAGTGGAGGAGGTATACATGGAGATACCACCAGGATTCGGTACAGATCAGACAGTGGGAAAGGTCTGCAGATTGAAGAAGTTTCTCTATGGGCTAAAGCAGTCTCCTCGTGCTTGGTTTGACAGATTCAGGAGGGCTATGATTGGTATGGGGTACCAGCAGATCAGCGCCGACCATACCGTGTTCTTTCGAAGAAGTAGAGGTCACATCACCTTGCTTGCAGTATATGTGGATGATATGATTATTACAGGGGATGATGAGAAGGAGATTGCCCAACTCAAAGTGAGATAAAGAATTCGAGGTAAAAGATCTTGGCTTATTTCGATACTTTTTGGAATAGAGATAGCTCGAGGAGCGGAAGGGATCGTCCTATCCCAGAGAAAGTATGCACTGGATCTTCTCAAAGAAACAGGAATGTTAGGATGCAAACCTGCAACTACACCGATCGATCAGAAGTTTAAGCTGGGTGCTGAAGCTGGAGAACCAGTTGATCGTGACAGATACCAAAGGCTGGTGGGCAGGTTGATCTATTTGTGTCACACACGTCCCGATATCTCTTTTGCAGTGAGCGTGGTGAGTCGCTACATGCATGATCTAAGGAAGGGTCATATGGACGCAGTGTACCAGATTCTAAGGTATTTGAAGAATGCCCCCGGAAAAGGGCTAATCTTCAAGAAGAATGAACACATGAGCATTGAGGGTTATTGTGACTCTGATTGGGCTAGCTGTGCTGATGACAGGAGTTCCACCTCAGGATACTGTATCTTTATAGGAGGCAACTTAGTCTCGTGAAAGAGCAAGAAGCGATCGGTGGTGGCGAGATCTACAGCTGAGGCAGAGTATAGAGCTATGGCCTTAGGAGTTGCTGAGTTGTTATGGTTGAAGAGTATGCTGGTGGAGCTGAAACTGGATCAAGGAGCTAAGATGAAGTTGTGATGTGACAACAAGTCAGCCATCAGTATCGCCAACAACCCAGTGCAGCATGATAGAACCAAACACATCGAGATCGATAGGTTCTTCATCAAAGAGAAGTTGGATAGTGGACTACTGGAGCTAAGTCATGTTTCGACTAAGGACCAGGCAGCAGATTGTCTGACTAAAGGACTTAGCTCAGTAGATATAATTAGAGGATGTGACAAGATGGGCTTAGTAGATATCTTTCGCCCATCTTGAGGAGGAGTGTTGACATATTAGTATTAGTTAGGGACTTATTTGTAAGTTGTGTAGGGGCCTATATAAAGCCCAAGAGATCTCTTAATAAATTAGGGTTTTTATTCTCATCTCAATGATACAATAAAAAAAAGTCTGTGGTCAGATTACACAGAAAAAAATGTTTTTACTAGCTATTTGAGGCAACTGATCTACATTTTCAAAAAGAAAAAAAAATGTAAAAAAGTTGTTGGAAACCATGCAAGTTTGAGTTTCTCACGAGGGGCGAATGATCAGAACTTGACATGATTGCTATCCAATAATATAATGTAAGGTAAAACAAAGTGTAATGTTTTCTGAGATCAAGATTAGTCTTCTATCAAAGGAACATTTGGAGATTAATATAATTTAAGGAAAAACAAAGCGGAATCTAATAATCAGAATCTTAAGGGGTCTCTCCCTTCTTTCCTTCTTTTATAAACTTATAGCCCTTCTATGCCTTTTACTGAAGGGTATACATCAACGCAATAAGTATAAGTTTGACGTTTTGACAGAAAAATCAAAAACCCAAAGAAAATTGAGATATATGATGTAGAAAATTGAAGCTTACAATATGTTCAAAATGACACAACAACAAAGTTTACGGTCAAGATTCAAAGTAGCTGAGAGAATGTTAATATTTGATGCAGTTGTTGAAAAAGAAACTAAATCTAAAGAGTCAGAAAATACATAAAGTATAAAAAATTTGGATATAAGAAATTTTGGTAACTGAGGAGGAACAAACCTGATGCTGCCAATTTGTGAAAATAGTTAATAATGAAAGAAGGATCGTTTGTACTGTAGATCCAACGAGTATACCAATCCAAAGTCCCTTTCCTCTCATATGAAATCTGAAACCTAGTAATATTGCAGTTGGGATTCCTACTAGATAGAATGCACTGAGATTGACATACGCACCCAAGTGTTGCCATCCACATCCTCTTGCAACCCCTACAAAAAGAAAATAAAGTTAGTCAAATTATTTAGATAAGAAATAGTAAATTTCTTGTGCATGATTATTCTAATGCCGCTTTCTATTGGTTATGACAATAAATTTTTTAATACATAAATTATTTTTACCGAAAAACTAATTTACCCAAAAGGTTCAAGCTTCTGATGCCTTAAGGCCACATATGAATAGAAAATTACCCAGTGGTCCACATCTATAGCATTAATGATGCATCCCCCCCCCCCCCTCCTTGCTTCAGTATTATTAGATATTTTGCCAAGGAATCAACTGCACTAATGGCTGATGGCAGAGAATCTATAACAACTATAGGAGTAATAACATTTGGCTAAATGAAGTAACTGGGATGCAATAAGATTTCATAAAATACATCATTTTCACTATTTAAGCTGCAAAACTCATGAAATTCAAATCAATATAGGACCTATAAATCAGCCATTTTATCTGTTTTCTTTGCTTCTTAAACATTTTAACAATTGTTTTCCTTATAGTGTCAAATTATTAATTGAAGTGAATAGAAAAGCCCAAGAAATCAAACAAGAGCAGTGTTACAATAACTAATACATAACAATGTGTTTCATAATTAACCTAAGTACACAAGAAGATAAAATCTAACCTGATAAAACCCCTTGTAGGCTATCCATGAACACCGAGAGACAAACGAGAGGGACCATTGCCTTGACATAATCAATGACCTCCTTCTCGCTGCTATAAGCATAACCCAACACATACCTTGTAGAGAATAATGCTATGCTCACTATAACAGCCTCCGTTACTGTAATAAACATCACAACACGAACGGCTAAGCAAGCTCCTTTTGAGTTTCCAGCTCCTAGTTCATTAGATACTCTTGTGCTAATAGATTTCAGAATAAAACATTTAGTACACTTCATATACATGAACAAACATGAAAATTTACGTACACATTATAGTTTCCAGTACCTTGCCGCAGCTCCGAGCCCGTATGGTATGCTGTAGATTAAGGAGATAGTAGTAAGGCTGCATAACAAAATGAAAGTAATGTGAAATAAATACACACACACACACACACACGTGTACACACACACACATACACGTGTGTGTGTGTGTGTGTATTCTAGTTAAATTTAAGGATGCTAACAGGTCACAAACAGCGATAAGAACTTATCAGATTCAATTGTTATTAATTTCAAAACTTCAAGTCAAAAATAAACTTAAAGGTAAATTTCACAAAACCCCCCAAGTGTGGGTGGTTTTGCACAATCCCTCAAACTTTCTAACTTAGAGAAAACTACCATTAACTCTTGTGCATTGCCATAAATGGTGTTAACATGAAGGTTAAAAGGTCTAAAACTATATCTCTTAATTAGTATCTATCAACCCTAATCTGTAGATGAGGGCAAAATTGTCTAAAGCATGTCTTATGTGAAAAATTGACAAGTTAAACTAGCAACCTGGGAGGCATCATATTTTAGTGAAAACAAAAGTCATGGGTAGTGTTCTCTAATTTAGAAAATTTAGGGGCCTATGTGCAAAAACCCGAAAGTTTAGGAATTTTCTGGAACATACACTATATCTTAATAATATATCAAATTCTAAGAAGTGACTGTTTCTTACCATATCGAAAGCACTGAAGTTTCAAGGTCTGGATTTGGTAAGAGGCCAGACATCAATATGAGCAGTTCAAACGACCAATACTCAAGACTACAAGATCAATTAAACAAAAGAACTATCAGCATTAACTGATTCAAATAAAGAAAACATGATTAATATTAACATATAACCTAAAGAAGGATAACATTACCATATCATTACCGCAGATGGAAAAGCTATTCCCAAAAACCCATTAATCCCACCAAACGCCCCCTTTGAGAGTTTGGACCGAGTTGGTTCACAAGAAACTGAGCACATAATATACGATCCAAGGATAAACATATACAGCAAATATGATATGCTTATAGATAAAGCAGCTCCAACAATACCCAAGTCATATTTGAACACCAAAAACCAAGACAAGGGAATATGAATGCACAGAGTTGTGACTGAGCTTATAAGCATCGGTAGAATTAAGCTTTGAGACTGAAGGAATTTCATCAGAGGTTGAGCAATGGCATAGGCAAAGAGGCCAGGGATCATCCATAACGTGAATTTTCCAGCTTCGATTGAGATAAGAGGGTCTTGGCCGATGAATAATAGAAGCTTTTCCATTGTGATCCATAGGAAAGAGATGGGGATGCAAACTAGAATAAGTGAGAAAATAGCTCTGTACATGTAGATTCCAAGTTTGTGATATTGTTGTGCACCATAGGCTTGACCACATAAAGTTTCCAATCCGCTTGCCATTCCTAGCTGTTTTATATGAGGAACTGATTAGCAGATATCCTCAAAAATTCTTCATACAACAATAACAAAGTCTTTATTCCAATTTTTTGGGTCATCTACATGAATTTTATTCTTTCATTCAGTTCTATTGAGGACTATCTCTTGTTTTATATGTGAAATAGATAAGTGATATTTATGTTTGCAACGTAGCAAAATTCTTCATACAACAGCAATGAAGTCTCTATTCCAAATTTTGTGGTCATCCACATAAATAATTTTCTTTCATTTAGTTTTGTTAAGGACTGATTCCTGTTTTGTACGAGGAATAGATACACCGATATCCTGCACTACAATATTGCATAGTTATTCATACAACAACAAAAAAGTCTTTATTTCAAATTCCAAGCTCAGCTACATGAATACTATTATTCTATTCAGTTCTGATAGGTACTATCTCCTTCATTAAGTTAATCCCTCTCATATCTTCTAAATTGCTTCTAACCAATTTCACTTAGGCCTACTCTGTCCACCTTGTGCTATTTAACTACAAACTTATCATTTCTTTTAACTGGTGCATTAGTGGTCTCTGTTGCACATGGAAAAAACATTTCCTATAAAGTACATAGATTTCTTTCAGTTACCTGATAGATTTCTATGTACGAAATGGCAAAAAAAATGCCTACAACGATTTTATTAGGGAGCTAGATGTGAAAGAGGGAGAAAGAGAAGAATTTAAAAAAATCCGATTTCACAATGCATTCAATCTATCAATCGACCCCAATGCCGCTCATATTAACAAGTGATCAAATACTGTGGTGTCCAAATCCTTAAATTGTACACAAAACTAGAAATTTTATGTGCGCAAATGCACATGATATGAACCCTTTTTTGGCATATTTATATTTGTAAGTGTATTTTCAATATTTATCCCTTAAATCTATCATAGTTTGAACTTAGTCTCTCAAATCATCGAAGTTGTTATCAGATTCCTAATACTTAAAGTTACTTCACAACTTTGTCCGCCAAATCATTAAAATTTTTAAGTTCTTTTGAAATTATTACCTCAAATTATTGTAATTGCTATTAGAACCCTTTCCCCACAATTCGCATAAGTTATTTCAATTATGGTCCGTTTGGCTCTTTTCATGTAATTCATGGGATTGCTACAGTAATATGGGACTGAGTGGTCCACCTTAGCCTAGTATTTTAAATGTCGGCCGATATGTCGGTTTGATGGCTCGAATGACACGACTTGGACTATTTCAAGTCGTATGTCGTTTTTCAAGTTCAAGTCGAAAATGTCAGGGATATATCGGCCATATCGACCGATTTTTTAACTTCGAAAAATAGGCCGATATGGCCTTTTTTCCTGCTGTTTTCCTAACCGGGTTCGGGTTTAGTGTTGAAAACTCAAACTTGTTTCACTTATGACCTGTTGTGAGAGAGATGAACCCGATAGAAAAAAACCGTAGGGCAAAATCGCAACTATTTGTCTCTCGTCCTCATCGTTGCAGGGTCAAAACTGCATTGTCCTCTCTCTCTCTCTCTCTCTCTTTTCCTTGCGAGGCTGCGACTTTGAAACCGCCTCTTCCAGTCTCTCTTCCCTGCAATGTCAAAACCCAATGATGACTTCAAGCTTCCCTCTACCCCGTCACGGTGGATCTTCTTTTATCTATTTCTCCCTCTCCTCTCTCTCTCTCTCTCTGAGTCTCTGACTCTCTCTTTAAGTCTATCTCCCTCTCAATCTCTCAGTCTCTCTCTGCTTCTTTGATTTTTTTGTACAGTTTGTGCTGAGCAAGTCCCAGAGCTTTAATCTTATCTCAATCTCTTTCTCTGATTTACTTTTTATATGTTTAGATTATAGAATTTATAAAGTATGCTTAAGTTTGAATTTAGGAATGCTTAGATTACATTTAGGACATGATATTATACATATGCGCATCACCCGATATGACAATCCGATATTTAGTCTATGTCCCCCGACATATCCCTGATTTTAGCTATCCGACATGGATTTTAACCATCCGACATGAGTCCAACATCCGACATTTAAAACCTTACCTCAACCTATAGTAAAACACCCCCAAAACATCTCCTTTTGCTGGGAATTAACAAAAGGCTGCCAACTCAGCTTTTATCATGTCACACCAGATCCCACTTTCTCCAAACAAGCACTTTATTAATGTAATACTATAGCAATATGATAGCTACAGTATTACACCACCCAAAACTGTCAAACCAAACAGCCCCTTAATCCATTCAGTTGCAATTGTTACTCTAGATTGAAATAACTTAAGAATTAAGGACCTAAAGCAATTTCAATGATTTTATGAACTTATTTCAAAATATGGAATATTTAAAGGACTAATACCCAAAAAAATGTTTCTAAGATATGGTAAATAATTTTGGTTTTTTATAAAGAGAGTGCATTTAATAGTGGATATTTGGAGGGGGGTTCAAAAAATATAGAATTTTCTAGAAGAAATAAAGAGAAAAGAAAAAAGAGATAAACAAATCATCTCTTATAAAATTAAAACGTTACCCTTCTAGTTACAGTAGAAAGGAAGACATTTACTCCAATATGTCAAAATTGTGATTCCCCTTCGTTGGTTTTTAATATAGTAGTATAGATTAAGGGTCTTTCTGATATCCATCCTTGAAATTGTGAATATTTGAAAAGAATCCTACAGAAAGTCTAAATTTCAAATAAAATTTCCAAATTGTTTAAGTGAGAACAAAAATTTTGATCCATCCTATTTCATCATTCAATTTCCATCTGCCCCAGAACATTTTGAAGCATATAGCTCTCTTGCTCCCTCAGGCACATTTGACCGTGTGACATATATAAAAAGTTTCATCTTTTTAAACAAGTTATACTTGCATGCTTAACCGGATGCAAGATGCATGTTCCAACAAGTCAACCAAATGTTTAGGTTGACATCTAAATACCCACCTACAAATATTCAAATCTATTGCATTGTATCAGTCTTCACTGAGTGAAATTTTTCATAGAAAATGAAGTAATTTTAAAATTCTATTCCCAACTAAATAGACATCTATAACTCTAGTAGAACTTAACACCTCTCAACTAATATTAGCACTTAGCAACCCCAGGATTTCCATCGTCAGAAGAATAAATTTGCATATATCACCCGACTCCCTCATGAATAAAGGGAAGCTGAGTGCTAATAAATTAATTGATGGGTGTAAACTGTTAAGTGCTGCTAAAGGTATAGATAAGGGTGTGAGAGACTCTACTCAAAAAATTGTAAGAGATTGGATTATAAGTAAAATTGATTCATCATGTTATTTTAATAGTAATAACAAATGTACATAATTACTGCCCGCAAGCGGCCTAGTGGTTGGGGCTTGGGGCCTTGGCTCAAAAGGCCAAGGGTAGATCAATATCTATGACATTGTCTACATATAACTTATAATTATTAGGCATGACAACACTAGTGCTATTCACCTGAGCTTGGACTCCAAGGGGGAGCCATGACCCAGGGTTTACTTGGCTAGTACTAAGCCAAAGTTCCTCACACCAAAATAATACAACACAATTAACACAAGTTATACAAGTGTTTGAGCCTACATTTCAGCTGTCTGACTATTCAGGATGTCGTCTCAGAATACTGGGGCCCGCATGGTGACACTGACATCCACATGAAAGGTTTTCCATCCTCTCCACTATCAGAAAGTAGTGAGACCACTACTTTGATTCATAACCATCTATCTATAATTTAGTGGACAGTTTATAATTCATTCAAAAATTAACCGCTTAATGTATTCCCATGTATTGCACTCATTCACACTTTTCACTGGAAAAAAAATCAAAATCTTCGATAAAAAAATGGTAAACATAAAAAGCAACCAAATATTTTGGCCCATTTGAGATAATCCCAACAAAGTTCAGAAATGTTACTATCCCCAAAAGCTTCTCAGATAGCCCCCAAAATTTTCTGAAAATAGATTGAGAAAAATGCAAAAGTTTTGGGGTTTTAAAGGTTACATTTCCAAACTTTTTGGGGTTACCCAGAATACGACAAACTTCTCGGTGGTTTTTGTAAAATTAATCCTTCATCACAATCCCAGACTAGATTCGCATAACCAAAATCGCCAAACTCCACCGACCACAGTTACACAAATTTCAACTGAAAACGCGAGGGGAAAAAAAATTTAAAATTTTACTAACTTACAAGAAGAGTGAAGCCGGTGACGCTAGTGAGGGAGGAGGCGATAGAGGCACCCGCGAGTGAGAGCTCCCCCAGATGACCCGCCATCATAATAGACACCACCTGAACCAAGTACTGGCTTAGAGTCACCGCCACCATCGGCAACGCCACCCTCCCGAGCCTACCACCCTCCTCCTTAAACTCACCGCCCCACGTTCCCGTCACCGCTCTTATAGCCCTCGTACTTTCCTCTTTTAGCAACAAGCCCTCTTCCATTGTTTTTTTTTTCTTTTTTGCGAAAATTTGAAAGGGTTTATGAATGGGTTTTTTTGAGGGGGACGAGGGGTTTAAGTAGCCTTGTGAATGGCGACGTTTTCGGTGGTTTGAAGGCAAATGTAGCATACTAATATTGTGAGAGGCCAATAAATGTGGGTTTTATAGATATACCCCTCAAATCTGTTGTAATTGTAGGTTCGTTTTCAAATTTGTATTTACTAGTTTTAATACCACACGTTGGGTTTTTATCTCTCATTTGACAGCTTTTTGCTATTCACTTAAGTTGACATAAGAATTGCTCTAGCAAAGAGAATAAATTTGGAGGTATATTGACAAAAAAAAAAAATTTTGTTAGGGGGGAGAGAGAGAGAGAGGGCATATTTTTTTCATTTATACCTTCTCAGTTTGAAATGTAAGAATGTTAAATGAAATAAGATATTTTAATTCAATGATAAAGAATGGAGGGATGATAGCAAGTATAATCAGATTATTGAAGATAAACATGATAGATGTGGAGTGTGCATTAGTAAAAAGTGTTATGAATAAATTTGTTATGGGATTTTTTTGAGTTCTGGTACCTAAGAACTTGCTATTCACGTATTAATATTTTCTTTAACAATAAAGCTGATAGTAACGATTTTTATATTTATGCACATTAACAATTACAAAATGCATGCAAATAGCATTTGTTAAAGTTGGGCTTTAACTATTTCACCAACTACAATAGTTTTACATTCAAGATTTATTCATTTGATCGTGCTTCAAAGTACAAGAATTGTGAAATTTATTGATAGAACTATATTTAGTATCACAAATATCTTCTAACCAAACACATTCTAATAGGTAATAAGATTTGCACATCGGTCCTTATTTCTGTCTATTTTGCATGTTACTTATATTACCCTAAAAAACCTATATCTATTATTAAGAGCATCTCCAACAGCTTCTCTAAAATTTTCTCCAAAATGGGAAAGTAAAAATCATATTTTTCAAATTATTTTTACACCAACTCCAACATCTTCCCCATTTTGAAGAATCTCTTTTTTTCTCAAAAAATTTGGAGAATGCTGGAGATTTGGGGAAGCTTCCCCATTTTTTTCTCCTTCATCCCTATTTTGGGGAATGAGATGGGGAATCTGTTGGACCAAAAACCTAACTAAATTCTCCAAAAGTGGGAAATGAGGAAGTTGTTGGAGATGCTTAAGTCTCTAATTAAGCAAACCATATAATTTTAAGGTAAACATAGATATCAGTATTTCCTGACAATGTTAGCATGCAAAGAGAAAATTGTTATAGGTGTAGTAATGTAAAATTGTTTAGTTGGTAATTTAATATGTTTGGCACCCACCTACAGTTAAGGTTCGATAATCCATATTATTAGACCACAGAAATCAGTCAAGTTATAATGTTTACGAATGATTTGGACGGCCATCAAACAGGCAGCAATTACAAGGGAAATTCATAATTGAACAATTATAAGTTGAAATTAGATCAATAAGCTAGAAGAAAGAGCGCAAAGGGACAATTTATGCCCTCTCGCCTTTGGTATTTGTATTTCTTAAACAAAAATAGTACCATAAAACAAAGGAGAGCAACAGCACACTGAATCATGCATACATATGTATGCATGTGAACCAAACAGTCAAGAACTTTCCCTGTTTTGTTCCATACTCTGATGACACTGGAAGTTTTTTGTCACGTACTGAACTTATCATATGTTTTCATTATTCTCAAGGGCTGCTCCCCCGTCCCCTTCCAAGCAAGCGTTTTTATTTAGGTTTGATTTAGTAGGAGAGGATGTAGAGTGAGAGCAGGCATAAAACTAATTAAAATCCTTTTTGACAGGAGGCTTTTAGAGAGAAAGATGAGGTGGGGTGGAGCGTGGTGTGGAGAGAGAAAGCAAAAAAAAAATGACCTAGCCACGGGTCCCCCTAGGTCAAAGATTAGATCTGGGATTAAAGAAATGGACAAATTTTCGAAAGCAACCCTTTTGGGTTTTTATTTGCAAAAAAAGACCGGGTTTGAAAAAAATTGTAAAAACCGACCTGTTTTCAGCCCCTGGCTGAAAACAGGTCGGTTTTTTTAATTTTTTTTGAAAAACTTCACGGGAGTTGAACTCCCGTGAAGTTTTTCTCATAACAAAACTTCACGGGAGTTGAACTCCCGTGAAGTTTGAGAAATTTTTTTTCAAAAACCGACCCAGTTTCAACCAACTGGGTCGGTTTTTATAAATAAGATTAAAATGGGTCGTTTTTTGCAATTAAAAACCCAAAAGGGTCTGTTTTGAAAATTTGTCCTTAAAGAAATAGACCCAATTCAGTTTAGGCAGGCCGGACACGATTCTGATCAATTCCATGCTCAACCCACTTGCCCCCTTTTTTAAAGGAGAATTTTTTGAAAAATATCTTTTATAGAAAATAATTAGCAAAATCATTCTCTAAATACATGAGACTATTAATACCGCGCAATTAGCAATTGCTAATTACGAAAGTGATTAAAATCCAGAATATACACAACACACGACTATCAGCCCCATGTATCATGCAAAAACACCCAGAAAATGCACGAGACTAGTAGTCTCGTGTATATTCTAGATATGCACAAAATATGCATGTATGTTTGTAGCTTATCTCCTATACATATACAATATCTCTTCTAAATATAAAACTTTAAATTCACCTCATGTACATATCCAAATATTATAGTTTCCATAAACATATAAATTCCATAAATTCATGTACATAACTTTATACACATTTTATACATACGAGAACATCTCACCAAAAAGCAATTGATAAACACATCATAAATTATCTCCACACACCAAAACATCGTAACAAAATCAAATATATTAAGTGTACTGGTTTACAAATAACCCATATGATAACTTAAATAGAGTTAATACAAAAAGTTCATAAATTGATCACATACAACCTAGAAGACTGCCCCTTCTTCTTTATCTCCCTCTGCTTACCCGCTCAAATTGTCATCGTTCTCCAAGAACTTGAGCTTGCACGAGTTCGTTGTCTGGTTACATGTGTGGTTGTGATGATCCAACTTCATCATTATTCTTGCAAGATCCTTCTCGTCTCTATCAATTTGGTCGTCTCCATCATTCCTGATAGTCCTTTGTATTTCAATTGGGGTCAACTTAAAGTCTCCGATATTTACACACAACTATTATTCTCATGTATTTAAAATAAGTAGTTTGGTCAATGATTAGCATTTGCTAATTACATGGACTACTAGTCTCATGTGTTTCAAAAATGATTTTTAACAAAATCGACCTATTTTTGGTTAGATCGGATGACATTACCAAAAAGAGGTTAGTTTTGCTTATTATTTAGCAAAAAGATCATTTTTACTAATTATTTTTCAAAAAAGGTCTTTTAAAAAATTCTCCTTTTTTAATTACCCCTCATAAATCAGCATCTTCCATAAAAAGTGTAGGATTTTTTGCATGTTAATCCCTCAATCTTTAATAATTTGAAATTAGTCCATCAAATCTTTTAAATTACCGCCTAGGTTCACGAATTCTTAAAGATGTTGGATGTTCCAAATTAACCCTGGAGTAGGAATAGCAAGACTAATGGAAGATGGTAAATAAAAATTTCAATAGTTTGAGGGGCTAATTTAATATTAGATACTTAAGGGACTAAAATCATAAAAACTCTTATCGTGAATTTCACACTTGTTCTAAACCACGTTATATCTGTGTGCTTGGGATGTTTTTCTATGTGATGTTCATCTTTCTGCAACATGAGTATATTTTTTATTCTTTATTTTGGAGTTTGACATAGTTAAAAGTAAATTAAACATAATTTTTTGAATATTAATATAATTATAGTAAATTAAAAATGAAAAGAAATAAAAATAAAACTATATATCAAGTTGCGACTCGTGCACCATGGGGACCTGGTCAGATCCGGCCTGGATCTATACAGTCGTGGCTCGAGATCCGATGTGTGAAATTTTTTTTTAGAAGATAGACGTCACCAAGGTTGAACACGGTAGGATCATCACCCAAAAGGCTAAATATGCGTTGTGCGACCAGACTTTCCAAGCTCATCATAAGAGCGGCACCAACCACCTCAAACGCCATATAGAAAAGCACAACAAATGCCAGAATTCTCAAGGTAATATCCGACAATCTATGATTTCCCAATCCTCCTCTTCTGGTAGTCTCGGTAGTTAGAATTATGACGCTGCCCGAGCCAGGAAATGAGTAATCAGGTTTATCGTTCTTAAAAACATTCCTTTTAAATTAGTAGAAGATCATGAATTTGAAGATTTGTTTAGAGATGGTTTTTATCCCGTATTTACAAAATTTTCTTGTCAAACCTGTCAACGTGATATTTTAAAATATTATCAGGAGGAACAAGAAAAAATAATTTTTTATTTTAAAATTTTAAACTGTAAATTTTCTTTAACTTCTGATATTTGGACATCTAGAGTGCAAACTGGTTATTTATGTATCACAGCACACTGGATTGATGAAAATTGACAAATGTTTAAAAGAGTTGTTTCTTTTATTATAATTGAAGAGTCACATACTGGTATTAATATTACAAATTTAATAATTAAAGAACTTATGAAACTAAAAATTGATCAAATAATATTTTCTCTTTCACTAGATAATACAAGTAATAACAATGTAGCTGTTGATTTTATCAAAATAACTCTGTCTTTGTCATATCATGGTAAACTTTTTCATGTTAGATGTATCTGTCATATTATAAATTTAATTGTTCAAAGTGCATTTTCTGAAATTAAACCCATGATAGAAAAGATTAGAACAGTTGTTAATATGCATAATACTTCTAAAATGAGAATTAAAAGATGAAAACAATATTGTAAAAAAAAAATTATAAGCTCAGACTAATTCCAAAAGATATTGACCATAGGTGGAATTCCACCTATGCTATGTTAAGCATAGCAATAGAATATAAAGAAATTATAAATAATTTATAAAATTTTATGCTTTTAGCTCTAGCACTGGTAGTACTTATAGAATAACTGAAGATGAATGGACAATTATATGTAATTTAAATAAGATGTTACAAGTCTTTATGATGCTACAATGTTATTATCTGGCTGTTATTATCCAACAATTACTTTAGCTGCTTTACAAATTTTAAATATTCAAAATTTTTTTGTCAAATATCATAAGGATGATACTTTTGGAGCTATAATTTTTTAAATAGAGAGCAAATTTAATAAGTATTTTAGGCCTATTCTTCATATTTTTGGTTTGGGGGTTCTTATTGATCCATGTTTGAAGGATATTAGCCTTCGAAGTTTGTTACAATCATTGTATGGTGGACAGATTATAGACTTAGATGATGAATCCACCCTTATTGCTACTTCTTATCATTTAGCTATTAGAAATTATTTTCAAACATTATATGATGAATATGCAGCTAGACATGGTGTAGCTGCATAACAGTCTACAGCTTCGGCGCTTTCGAGCATGAGCCAAGGTAAAAATATAAGTTTTGATAGGTATGCAATGGTAGCTGAACTAACTGATGGATCTGAACTTGGATCAGCATTAGAGGTTTCTGAAATAGATGAATATTTATCTGCTTCCTTAGTTAAATGTCAAGAAAATGCTTTAGATATTTTGCAATGGTGGAGAGTATATGGATCAGTTTCTTCCAACCATTGGGGATACGGTAATACGTCTAAGAAATTATTCCATCTGACATACTCTCCCCGGGATGCGGGAATAGCGACATGAACTAAATTTCGTGAAAAACGACCAATTGAAGGGGAGGGTTTCTTCAAACAACAAGGAGCTGAGATGTCACTGAAAGACTCTACTGAGACAAAAAGATGAGCTGTCAAGAACGTAGAGGAGGTAGGATGAGCATATCCTATACTTTCCACTATGGTTTGTGACTTACTAGCAGTGTAGGTTTCGACGATAGCTTCGGAATCCGCATTCAGCACAGCATCACGTTTGATCGACGACCACATGATATGCTTAGCATCTGTATACTGTACAAGCGGGTGATGTGTTTACAAGATTGGTGGAGGTACGAGAAGCGAACGCAAGACATCGATCAGATGGCTATAATTAAAGATAAATTTGAAGATTTAGGACTAGCAGATAGGTATAAAGATTAGATAGTATTCATCAAATTGTAATTTTTATTTCTTAGCTTTAAATTTGTAATGAATTGTTTCAAAAAAGTTACAAATGATAGTGATATAGGTGAGTAGGTGCTAACCTAGTTGGGATGTACTAATCTATTGTGATGCGATAAATTCCGAAACAAATTTATACCTGTAAAGGATTTACTAATTATTAATAAAGAAGTTATTTTTATCATCTTTTATTTTTATAATTTTTTGTACTTATAATTTATGTCATTTCAAGTTATTAAAAAAATTTATATCATTTTCTGTAACTTTTATGTATATTGTATGATTTATGGGGATTTTTAAAAAATTTTAAAAAATAAAAAAACAAAAAAACCGGGCCAGCCCGGAGCCCGGGTCTGGGCTTCGGTTTTGCCCGGCCCGGGCCAGGTTTTTCGGGCCGGACCGACCCGGATGGACAACCCTACTTGCGATCATGGACCACGACCCGGCCCACATAGGCCTGGCGAGCAGAGAGGTCGATGGCTATTTTCATTTGGGGGCATACTAACCTAAATTTGAAGACTTAAAGAATAAATTTGCAATTATAAAAGATTTGGAGATATCAATATGCAATTATGGAAGAATTGAGGGGTATACAGCCAAATAACCCTCAAAAGAAAAGAAGGGGGAAAAGAAGAAAGAAAGGAAGAGAAATAATCGAAGAAAGAAGGAAAAATCCAAGAAGAAAATGGAAGAACTAGGAGAAGAACAGGAGACCAACCCATCTCTCAGCTCCCCTCTCCTTCCAACGAAATTGCATGATCCTGAAATCTTCACTGAAGTGAAGAGGCAACTGAAGCTAGCAGGGCCTCTGATAGCAGTGAGCCTTCTCCAATTCTTCCTTCAGATGATCTCCATCATGTTCGTTGGTCACTCGGGCGAGCTCGCTCTCTCTGGTGCTTCAATGGCCACCTCCTTCGCCAATGTTTCTGGGTTCAGCGTACTGGTATGCATCTGGGTCTTCCTTTTTTTTCCAACCGTTGTTTCAGTTTAGAGAAAAATGGGTTTGGATTGTGTCCATGTGGTGTTTGAAGAAATGCCTGGTTGAGTTTAATGATGCATCTGAGTTTTGATGCTGCGAATTTTTAAGGGGCTTTCCCCTTAGAAACCAGCTTAAATATGGGTAAAAGGCCAATTTGGTCCTTGTATTATGGGCTCATACTCAGTCCCCCGACTTTTTTCCCCTCAACTCAGTTCCTGTACCACAGGGTTGACAATTTATTACTCGACCCATTAACCTGACTCAACCCGACCTGTTTATAGTGGATATGGATCGAATTATATGGATCGGGTCAGAAACAGGTCAACTCAAATTTAGTCCGTATAATCCAACAACATCCCGTAAGTTCGGGTTGGCCCGGACTGACCCATATAATCCAACAACATCCCGTAAAACCCAATGACCCAAAGGGGAAAAAAAGAAGAGAGAAACCCTAGAGTTCATCCCCAATCATCACGTAACTCAAGCGGCGAGCGGTGGTGAGTGGTAGCGAGTGATGGCGAGCATTAGAGCAGCTCCAGCAAGCTCCGAACTCGGCTCTGAAGGCTGACGTGGCGATGGTTGTTGCCAATCCCCCCTCCAGCAAGCTCTGAAGCCGCTCCCAAGCATACCCTCCGTTCCTACGTGGCGATGGCTTCTTTCAGAGCTCGGAAGCGCTCCACAAATTTGTGGAGCGCTTGGGAGCTCCGAACTGGGGTGAAATTTTACAAAACCCCCCTCCCAACAAAAAGCCCCATACCGTAACAGTTCAACGACCGGTGAAGGACCGCGAAGAGGACCGCGTCGCCGAAGAGGAGGAGGTGGTCGTCGTGGCCTGTGGCCGTCGTCGCCGAAGAGGACCGCGAGCCAAAGAGGAGGAGGTGGTCGTCGTGGCCGAAAGGATTGGGGATTTTGGGATTTTGGGATTTTGCAGAAATGGGTTGAAGGAGACGGAGAGGAAGACGATGGATTGGGGATTTAATTGGGTGGGTCTGGTTATTTGAGTGAACAGAAAAAATGTAATAAAAAAATGAAAAAGAAGGTCACAAAACTGGCATGAACAAAAAATTTAACGGTAAAAAAAATGGTTGAGATGTTGAGATGTTGACGTTAATTGAGAGCCGTTGTTGAATTGAACGGTAAAAAAAATGAACGTTGAGTGAAAAATTTAGCCGTTGAGATGAAAAAACTGGCATGAACAGTAAAAAATTTCTCTATAAATTCTCAATTCACTCCACAAAGATTTCCACACAATTCTCAATTCTCAATTCTCTCATAAAAAACTCTATAGTTTCCCATCAAATTACAAATCTCATGGATCCCTCCCAAAACTTTTATTCAGAACTCCTTACCGGTGAAGGATCGACCTTATACCCGTCGTTCTATACAGAAGGCGTAGAAGAAGGTCACCCTATTGAGTTCTCGTAATCGGCAACACAACAAGTGTCATCCCAAGAAACACCGACCATAAAGAAGAAGAAGGCTTACACGCGGTCCGAAAATTGGACTGTCCACGAGGATAAGCTTCTTGTGTCTGCTTGGCTGAACACGAGCCAAGACGCCATCCAAGGTACGGGGCAACACAAAGATAAGTTTTGGCACCGAGCTAACGACTATTTTATCCTATACTCCACCGATCCAACGAGCCGCACGCCAAACCAAATGATGCATCGTTGGTCAACGATTCAATTGTCCGTCAACAAATTTTGTGGGTGCGTTGCTCAGATTGAAGGAAGACAAAGATCTGGTACGGGAATTATTAACCAGGTAAATATTTAATTATGTTTGATTATTTTTGCTCAGATTCAATATGTTTAATTATGTTTGATTATTCTAAAATTAACTCTTGTGTAGACTGCAGAAGTAAAAGAATTATACCAATCTCTTTATGGTAAACCATTCGTGTTTGACCATTGCTGGGTTGAGTTGCGTCATCATCAAAAGTGGATCCAACAAATGGAATCTTACAATAAGATTCGATCACAGTCGAGAAGAATCGCTACCTCTGATTCCTCACCAAACAATTCCATGCCAACGACCCCCATCGGGTTGAACACTGACTCGGATGATGTGATAGTAAGGCCTGAAGGGAGGAAAGCGGCAAAGCTCAAGAGGAAACAAAATGTGGAAAGCTCTGGATCCGCTACGTCCATCATGGGAGAGGCTTTCGCGTGGATGAAGCAAACCACCAATCAAAAAATAGAGCTAAAACAGAAGAAACAAGATGACGATATCATGAAGATGGATCTCTCAACACTCAATTCAGTTCAACGACAATACTTTGAAATACGTCAGGCAGAGATATTGGAGAGGTGGATGTCCAAGGGTTCTTCCTAATTATCATATATTATCTTGTATTAGATTTATGATTGTACTCGCATCGCATCCTGATTAGTTCTTCCTAATTATCTTGTATTAGATTTATGATTCTACTTGAAGTTGAAAATTTTAGCATTTAATGAAAACAACTACTTCATTGAAAAGAAAATTAGCGTAGTACAACAACTCGAACTTCTTTGCTGAAATTACATTAGACATAAAGAAACTTAATCCTCGTCGAAGGTTCCCTTGAGCTGCCACAGATGCTCGATCAAATCATTCTTTAGTGATTTGTGTGTTTGCGTGTTCCTAATCCGATGATGATTTTGCATGAACTCAGTTAGAGGCACTGTCTGCACATGAGAAGGTTCAACGACTGGTATCGAATCATTAAAGTCGAAGTTGTTGTCCAATTGACAATCTCGTTCATCTTCAACGATCATGTTATGCATTATGATGCAAGCTGTCATGATGTCTTTCAGCACACTAGGTTGCCAGAAACGTCCTGGTCCACGAACAATCGCAAATCGAGCTTGCAACACGCCAAAAGCTCGCTCAACATCTTTTCTTACGCTCTCTTGTTGTTGAGCAAAGTATTTATGCTTGTTTCCTCGCGGTGCTGGAATAGTCTTCACTAATGTGAACCACTCTGGGTAAATCCCGTCAGCGAGATAGTATCCCATATTGTACTCGTGGCCATTAACAGTATAGTTGCACGGTAAAGCTCTTCCCTCCGCAAGTTGTGCGAAAACCGGTGAACGATGTAGCACATTGAGGTCATTGTGAGACCCCGACAGTCCAAAGAAAGCATGCCATATCCAAAGATCTTTGCTAGCTACAGCCTCCAAAATAATTGTAGGTTCATGAAAATGCCCAGTATACATACCTTGCCAGGCGGTTGGACAGTTCTTCCATACCCAGTGCATGCAATCGATGCTCCCAAGCATACCAGGAAAACCTTGTTGTGAACCCTCTTCGAGCAGGCGTGCAACGTCTTCATTAGTCGGTGAACGAAGGTATTCCTCCCCAAAGATGTTGATAATCGATCGAACGAACCTCTTCACGCTCTCAAGCGACGTACTTTTACCGATCCGAACGTAGTCGTCAACGGCGTCAGCGGATGCTCCATATGCGAGCATCTGCATAGCTACAGTAATCTTTTGAAGGCTAGATAGTCCTAACTGTCCAGCACCATTCCTCTTTTGGACGAAGTACTTGTCATGTTCGACGACAGCGTCGTGGATTCGAAGGAATAACGAACGCGACATTCTGAATCTTCGACGAAAATAATGAAGAGGATATGTTGGTGTGTCAGCAAAATAATCTTGGAACAACCGATTGTGGCCTTCCAGTCGGTATCGATGGAGCACGGTACGTCTTTTATGTTGAACTGAAGTTGAACCTTTCCCTTGTTCTTCTTCCTCGACGAGAGCAGCTCCTATAAGAAAGAACGTCTTCATCATTTCATCATCGCTTGAGCTAGATGAGCTAGACATTTTGTTCTGGGAGACGATGGGTTGAGGTGAGAAGGCATCGAATTTTATAGGAATCAGTCGGTTGACGGTCAAAGTTTGCGATACCTCGAAGTTCGAGCCTAACCTCGAAGACCGCGAGCTACCTCGAAGACCGTGTGCGTTCCCTCGAAGACCGCGAATTACCTCGAAGACCGCGAGCTACCTCGAAGACCGTGTGCGTTCCCTCGAAGACCGCGAATTACCTCGAAGACCGTGTGCGTTACCTCGAAGACCGTGTGCGTACCCTCGAAAGCCGTGGGTTACCTCGAAGACCGTGTGCGCTCCCTCGAAGACCGTATCCAACGGTTAGAAGTAAAATACAAGAGGTTTAAATATAATTAAAAGTAATGGATAAAATATTAAAATAGAAGAGGGGTTTTTTTGATATTGTTGGAGCTCCTAACTAGGAGCTTGTTGGAGCTCCATAAAATAAGGAGATGCTCCCAAGGCCTATTTTTATAATTTTTTATACCAAAATGCTTGAGAGCTCTTGAGAGCTTGATGACTAGGACTCCTAACTGGGAGCTTGCTGGACTTGCTCTTAGGGAGTGGCAACAAGAGACAAGCGATGGCCGACGTCAGTTAGAGCTTGAACTTTGCTATAAGTTTTCATTTAACTTTCTCTTTTTCTTATTTCTATCCTTTTCTTTTTTCTTTCTCTAATTTTCTTATTTTACCCTCAGTTCTCTAGTTAAAGATGCATCAGATTCTCATAATTGCTTCAAATTTCTATTAAAGTATCAACCTTTATGGATTTAGATTGATGATTTAACTTTGATTTTTGAATGGAACTACTTTATGACTTTGGTGAATAAACTTTTGATGAAATTAATGTATAAATACAACAGTTTTCTCTAGTTAAATATGCACATTCATATTGTTTTGTCATATTTATAGGTTTTACAAAACTTATGTGGTTTTGTATTTTTTCACAGTTAATAGAGTCCAATCCTACCAATAATCCTATAGAGGGAAATTTAGAAGTGAGTTCATCTAATGAAGAAGAATTAGAAGAAATATCTAGTTCTATTAGAAATACGCAAAGTGATAATTGACAAAAAGAGAAAAAGAAGATTAACATTTAAAGCTTGGAAAATGTTTGATCTTGTTACAGTCGAGCTGGGAGGGAAACAATATTCAATATGTAAGAAGTGTGGAAACAATATTCAATAGCTAAACATGGGATGAAAAACATGTTAAGACACATGAAAAATTGTAAGAATGCTACTAGAAAGGATATTGAGGATTTATCGAAGTCAAAATATTCTATAATGAGTTCTTCGAGATTTAATTTTGACCCGAATAAGTTTAGGGAGCTCTTAGTCTCGGTCATGATTATGCACAATTTGCCATTTTAATTTGTTGAGTATGAAGGCATTCGAGCAATCTTCTCATATCTTTGTGAGAATCTAAAACACATATCAAGAAATACGATTAAAGACGGTGTTCTTATAATTTGTGGAAGAGAGAAAAATAGGCTAAAAGAAGCTTTTTAATCGATTCCGGGTAGAATTACTTGACTATCGATTGGTGGACCTCAATAGCCACCGATGTATATATTTATCTCACGGCACACTACATTGATCATGAGTGGAAATTACAAAATTGGGTTCTTAATTTTTCTTAGATGCCACCTCCTCATTCCGGTCTTGCCATTTATGAGAAGACCTATAAGCTGTTAGTTGATTGGAAAATTGAAAAGGAGTTGTTTTCCTTCACTCTTGGTAATGCCTCCACAAATGATGTTCTTGTTGATTTATTAAAAAAACAACTTAATTTGAAAGAAGCACTTCTTGGGAAGGGAGAGTTTTTCCATATTAGATGTTGTGCTCATATCTTTAACTTTATTGTCCAAGATGGTTTAAAAGAAGTTCATGGTTGTATTGATAAAATCCGAGAAAGCATCAACTATATAAAAGACTCTCAAATTAGAAAAAAAAGGAATGTGTCTCTCATGAATCTTTAGAAGTGAAGAAGAGTTTAAGGCAAGATGTTCTAACAAAATGAAATGCTTCTTTTCTAATGCATATGATGTTGTTGACCTTAGTTTATCATTCTTTTTTATGTCAATTTACATTCCCATCTGATAAATGCTTCATACTTTAAACTGAAATAGAAATGTCAATTTACATTCCCATCTGATAAATGCTTCATACTTTAAACTGAAATAGAAATTTGTTAGGTGACAATTCAAATGTAATTTTTCTACATTCTTGATCTTGTTTTAAGATTCATTATTTACTACATTAGGATGCACTGATCAACAACATCACATACATTCTTACTCTAAACAAGCATGGTGCTATATGATTAGATTTACATTGGAACTAAGGACATGTATTCCATTATGTTCAATTTTTAACTTAAGCAAGCAGCCAGAAATTCTTTTGCTGGAATGATTTAGGATACCACTTCACAATGACCTTTGCTCTTATAATTAAAGCATATTAGGTGACAATTCAAATATAATAATTATTTGAGAAAATAATAAAACCTAAGAGATATACTAATAATTTGAGAAAGAAATTACCCTTAAGATATCAATGCAATCTTGATCCAAGGTGTCATTATACCCACGAGAAATTCCCTTCTTACTTGATTTCTTCAAGTTTCTTCTTCTATCAACATTTATGTTGCTCGAGCACTCTTTAAAGAGAGAGAAAAGCTTGTCTTTCACATTCTTGAGCTCTATAGAAAATTTATCCATACAACCTATAGTAGTAGAACTCCACAAGTTGCATCTTATATCGGGGATCCAATGTGCAAGCAATAGCAAGTAGAACATTGTACTCACTCCAATATTTTTCAATTTTCTTATACATTTTGGTTGCTATTGACTTAACATAATCATCATTATCTTTCATCCTCCTCTTTAAAGTACGTTGCACAACAAATACTTGAAGAAAGTAAAGATTAGCCGGTGGATAATTTGTACTGGAGAAAAGAAAAGTGACATTATAGAAAGTGGCTAATGACCTCTTAACCTTCTCACCCTTATCCCATTCTTCTTGAGATGGACAAGGTCTTGAGTAATTTGAATCACTCAATTGCATGTGTAAATACACGACGATAGTATAAAGCAGTCTCAAGCATTAGAAAAGAAGCATTCCATCTTGTTGCAACATCTTGCCTTAAACTTTTCTTCACGTCCAAAGATTCATGAGAGACACTTTCCTAGATTTTTTTATTTTCTAATTTGAGAGCCTTTTATATACTTGACGCTTTCTCGGATTTTATCAATACAAGCATGAACTTCTTTTAAACTATCTGGGACAATCAAGTTAAGAATATGAGTACAACATCTAATATAGAAAAATTCTCCCTTCCCAAGAAGTGTTTCTTTCAAATTAAGTAGTTTTTTCAATAAATTAACATTAACATCATTTGTGGAGGCATGATCAAGAGTGAAAGAAAACAACTTCTTTTCAAATTTCCAATCAACTAACAACTTATAGATCTTCTCACAAATAGCAACACCAGAATGAGGAGGTGACATATAAGAAAAATTAAGAACCCGGTTTTTTAATTTCCACTCGTCGTGAGACAAATATATCCATCGGTGGCTATTGATGTTCAAATCGGAAGTCAAGTAATTCTACTCGGAATCGATTCAAAAGCTTCTTTTAGCCTATTTTCTCTCTTCTATAGATTTTAAGAACATCAGTATTTCTTGATATGTGTTTTAGATCCTCACAAAGATATGAGAACATTGCTCGAATGCCTTCATACTTAACAAATTGAAATGGCAAATCATGCATAATGAGGCCAAGACTAAGAGCTCCCTAAACTTATCCGAGTCAAAATTAAATCTCGAAGAACTCATTATAGAATCTTTTGAGTTAGATAAATCCTCAATATCATTTCTAGTAGCTTTCTTACAATTTTTCATGTGTCTTAACATGCTTTTCATCCCGTGGTTACCTTCGGCGATATACTGGATTCCGCGCGTCTTGCATATTGAATATTGTTTCCCTCCCGGCTCAATTGTAACAAGATCAAACATTTTCCAAGCTTTAGATGTTAATCTTCTTTTTCTCTTTTTGTCAATTATTCCTTTGTGTTTTTTTAATAGAACTAGATATTTCTTCTAATTCTTCTTCATTAGATGAACCCACTTCTAAATTTTCCTCTATAGGATTATTGGTAGGATTAGGCTTCATTAACTGTGAAAAAAATACAAAACCACATAAGTTTCGTAAAACCTATAAATATGACAAAACTATATGAATGTGCATTTTAACTAAAACTATTGTATTTATACATTAATTTTGTCAAAAGTTTATTCACCAAATTCATAAAGTAGTTCCATTAAAAAATCAAAGTTAAATCATCAATCGAAACTAATAAAGATTCTAATTTTAATAGAATTTTGAGGCATTTATGAGACTGATAATATCTTTAACTAGAGAATTGAGGGTAAAAAAAGAAAATTAGAGAAAGAGAAAAGAAAAGGATAGAAATAAGAAAAAGAGAAAGTTAAATGAAAACTTACAGCAAAGTTCAAGCTCTCACCGCCGCCGGTAATCGCTCGTCGCCACTCGCTGATGCTTGTCGTCGCTCGCCGCTTGAGCTCCATGATGATTGGGAATGAACTCTAGGGTTTCTCTCTTCATTTTTTTCCAGAGAGCATTTATGAGAGTCGATTACATCTTTGGGTCATTGGGTTTTACGGGTTCGTGTTGGGTTATACAGGTCAGTCCTGGTCAACCCGAATTGGCCTATTTAATAAATGGGTAAATTTGGGTTGACCAGTTTATGACCTGACCCATATAACTCGACCCATACTCATTATAAACAGGTCGAGTTGATGGGTCGTGTCATAAATTGCCACCCCTAACTGTAGAGTAGAAAGGAGTGAAGTTGTTGTTTTTTGTGGTTTGAAGTGAAGATATGACGAGATATTTATAAGAAAATGTGATGGGCTAAAATTTAAAACAAATGCAAAATCCCTGGAACGGCTCCGATAGCTATTCTTGGCGATGGGAGACTAGCCATTGCCATGACAGTGAACTAGCCATTGCCATTGGCAATGGCTAGTTCAAGCCAGGGAGTGCTTGTTTTGTGTCCTATTTCCAACCCTTTCCCGGTTCTAGGCCCAAGGGCCAAAGCTTTGGAGGGCAGCCCATAATTGCCCCTTCTCCTGGTGGGCCTGACTCCTTAAACAATCTTTCCTAACCTTTTGAGGAAAATAGTGTCTTGAGGGTAGTAACTTATTGCTTATAGGTTGTCTAGCGGGTTACATGATAAAACAATATACTAGCCATTTCTCATCAGTGCTTGAGCATTGAATGATGGACCAAGTTGAACTTTATGTCTCACTTCTAGCGAGCCTAAGTCTGTCGTATACTATGGGACTCCATTGTAATGCAGACTATGAGTGGACTGAACCTGTGGGAATGAACGACTGGTGACTAGGTTTAGGTTGGTCAAACGGACTCTGGACACCAATCCTGGGGAGGTTTGGGCTGGAGTTTTGGTGATTGGTGAAGAATGCTCTTATTAGCCACTTTATTCCCTTCAGTGGAAAGTTCTTGTTCTTAATATGAGCCACTCGATCCTATTCAATGAGTGGTTTTTGTTCTAAATACGACCTGGAGAAAGGAAAGCCTTCATATCATAAGATTATTTTTCCGAGTCTCCAATAACACAAGATACAACACATACAATATAAACAAGGTTTTCTCTTATTCAGTTGCTCCCACTTGGCAATTGGAAGGCAATTACTTTGCATGCCTTAATTGGCAATGGAAAGCTCGTGTAGCCTTGCATACCATTACAAACAAAAAGTAGTTGTTCTTGTTCATCAATAACCAAAATCTCTATATCTGGAGTAAGGTACACAACTAGTCTTCTCTTTGCTCTCCTAAATGTAATTGCCTATCCAATTGTATTAGTAATATGTTAGCATTGATCACGGGCTCTCATCTTTGATATTGTTACTCAGGCCCATTTAACGTCTTCAGAAAATTTGATCTTGTTATATATATATATATATATATATATATATATATATATATATATATATATATATATAT
>BQKN01066895.1:556919-576346 GCA_022839385.1 Asparagus kiusianus
TATATATATATATATATATATATATATATATATATATATATATATAATGTTATTTCTTTCTAGCTTTCCTAGAAATTCATGATATTGCTCTAGTACATTCCAAGAATTTGAACACATTCATATGACAATGTAACTTCTGTTCACCGGTCATCCTCATATACAAGTATCGTGCTATTATCATTTTCTAGTACGCCTAACGAAATGTTTTCTCCTACACATCCAGTTGGGAATGGGAAGTGCATTGGACACCTTATGTGGACAGGCCTACGGTGCAGAACAGTATCATTTGCTGGGTATACATATGCAAAGGGCTATGGTTGTTCTTGTCCTTGTAAGTATTCCTCTGGCTTTAATTTGGGCCTACACCAGCCAAATTCTCATGGCTGTTGGTCAAAATCCAGAAATATCTTTGGAAGCTGGAGTCTATGCTCGTTGGTTGATTCCAGGCCTCTTTGCTTATGGCCTGCTTCAGTGCCATGTCAGGTTTCTGCAAACTCAAAACATAGTTTCTCCACTGTTAATAAGCTCCGGGATAACAACATTATTCCACATATTTGCATGTTGGATTCTAGTTTATAGATCTGGTCTTGGGAATAAAGGTGCTGCATTAGCAATTTCTGTTTCATACTGGATCAATGTACTGCAGTTGGCACTTCATCTCCAGTTCTCACAGGCATGCAAGAAGACTTGGAATGGTGTGTCAAAAGAGGCACTGCATGACGTCTTTAACTTCCTAGAACTTGCAATTCCTTCAGCATTTATGACTTGGTAAGAATCTTCATTTAGGCCTTGAGGAAAGTGGTGCTGCTTCTGTTCTTCTATACTCAGAGAAGTTGGTTGCTGCAGAGCTAAGATATTGGAAGCTTAGGAGCTAGAAACACATTTAAGAACATATACATAATGAAGCTTGCCATTATAACAGTGGGTTATGCAGAAGTCTTTGAGTTCCTAATTTATTTACATATGTTGGTGCATTGTGAATATATTTCTAGGGGAACCAAGATATGCATGATATAATTTTATGTTCAAATAGTGTCTTTGGTACATTTATGGTACTATATTGTGTTATCATATGATGTGAATTAGTTGAATGGGAACCTTCACAACCTTTGCCACATGCCTAGTATACGTGTGTATTCATGTATGGGTTGTGCTTGAACTCCATATTGCACTATCAGCGTATGCAGTGCTTCTCAAAACTAGCATACGACATCTATCTCCCTAGACTGAAAAGTTTTTTTGCTTGGTACTTATGTGCACAATATATTCTGTTATATGTTAATTGGAACATGAAAAAGTTGCCTAAAATGCTGGACTATATGATCATCTGATACTCCTTGTCTTGAACAAGTTTACAAATGTTAAAGCATGGCATTGATATATGACTACAAGGGGTGAGCATTAAATTATCCTTCTAAAATAAACCATTTGGTAGCTAACCTTGGAAGCTTTCTGGGAAACAACCAAAAGCTTTTCATCATTGAGGGGGTTGGACTAGCTCTCTGGCTAGACTTCCCAAATTTCTTTTCAGACAAATTAAACCTTATGGAATATGAACAAAGAGTTTGCTTTTATTTTATGTACTAAAAACTTGTGTGCTAATTGAGATCGTTCTTGTGATTTGATGCAGCTTGGAATATTGGTCATTTGAGATGGTGGTTCTCCTATCTGGTCTTCTTTCTAATCCAAAGCTAGAAACTTCTACCTTATCCATCAGGTTAGGCACTTCTTCTAGCAGTCTCTATCCATGATTTTGTTTTTCAAGGCATTGCATTTCAAGGCATTGCATTTCAAGGCATTGCATTTCAAGGCATTGCATTTCAAGGAACCTCATCCCATAACTGATGGAAGATACTAGGGGGGGTTATTCATTGGTGTAATTTGGGGTAAATTGGGGTAAATTGTTCCAATGGGGTAATTTTACCCAATGGGATAATTGAGTGGGATAAAGTGGGGTAAAATGGGGGTAATGGGACAATTTGAGTATGGCATCTTTTTATGATATTATATTTATAGCTCAATTAAATTCAAGTAAAAAAGGATCAAAAGATTATATTAGTTCATTCGAGATATATAGGATGTAATTAACTGATTTAGAAAGAATCCAATTTCCATATTTTCACCTCAGGAAAGAACATAGGTGATTATATTGAAAACAAAAATAACATCAGAATCAAAATCAACCTATAAATAAAAGTGAATAACTGTCAGTTGACAACACCAATCTTCAACAATCTAAACATGAAAAATTATCTTCCAAATAAACATCAATTGGGGGTGCTTTCTCAGCAGAGCACATAACATAAATCAGACCTCCAATAGAAAAGGAAGCACTTTTAATATTTGACGAAGTTTTCCTATTTAATCAATAATGAGAACTAGACATGATGGAATAATCAAGCAGTTCACTGATATCACATGACAAAAATGAAAACTTTTATACTGAAAACAATAACCTAAATGCCAGAAAATAAAACCCTCAATTCAAGCTTGCTTGCAAAACCCAGATAACAAAATTGAGGCTTTAGAACAAAAGGGATTACGGTCGTCGTTCACCAAGAAGCCCATCACTACTTCTTCGTCCCAGACCTGAGCACGTTCTCCTTCTTCTTCTTCTCCCTCTCCTCCCTCTTCTTCCTCTTCTCCGCCTTGTTCGATCCAATCCCCTCCTTCAACTCGTTCACCCTCTCCTTAAAAGCCCTCTTCATCTCCTTCTCCTTGTTGCAGAGCTCTAGGGTTTTGGTGTGGCGGGAGACGCGGGTGGCGGAGGCGCGCTGGGTGCGCACGTGCTTCCACGTGCGGCCCGAGACCTTGCCGGCGATGGTGCCGTCGTAGGTGGGCCGGCTGTAGGAGGGTTTCGAGGGGTCGTCGGAGGAGGGGACGGCTTGGCGCTTGGATGAGGGGTCGTCGGAGGAGGGGACGGAAGTGGGGTAATTCTGTTCCCCTCTTGTTCCAGGGAAAAAATGGGGTAAATTTGATGGGTGGGGCTGAGTAGAGCTTTTATAGTTGGGGTAATTTGGGGTAAGTGGGGTATTTGTCCCCCCATTTATCCCAACAAACCAATAACATCATAAAGTTGGTTCCAGTTCCAAATATCCCAATGAATAACACCAAACATTGTTGTTCCAAAAATTATCCCATTATCCCCAAAATTACACCAATGAATAACCCCCCTCAGACTTATGCTTATAAGTTTATTTGAACCTTCTAGAATATCGGGGATCCTAGCTGGAAGTCAAGTACATCTGGGAGATGATACATGGAAAAAAGTAATAGCATGCAAACAAAGCCGCTCCAGCAAATAAGTTCTGTTTGTTATTTTCTCAAAAAAAACTTGTATAATCAATTAGATCTTTAGAAATGAGTTTTTGAAATTGGCTTGTCTATAGAGAGTTCACTTTAGACGACATTGCATTTTCCTTAATGCATTATTGTGGCAAAGCAATAATCTATATAAGATCCTTGTATAAGCCACATAAGAATGAAATTTCTTCCAAATTATTACAAATAAAAGATGGATACTAAAGAGGGGAAGTACATATTACATAACCATCTTACCCTGTACTGGTCCACAAATAATTCTACAAAGTTCTCGACATGGGACTCATGGATATTGTTTTGATACAGGACACTTTCTCTTAAGAGCATCAATTTGTAGTATTTTCTTTTCTCTTTTTTTATCCATTATAACAACAAAAAAAAATTATTAGCTCATGAATTGTGAATAGTACTTTTTTCTATTAACATTTTCAACATGTCCATTATCCATTTGTTGAATAGTTTCTGGTTAGGCATTAGATGTCAGAATATGCATTTCCTTCTCACATTCATGTTAAGTTATACGGCAAGAACCTCTCATCCTGAACTTTTGCGAACACATCCGTGAAACTTTTTCAGTTTTCTATGTCAGCCATGCCAAGACAATGCAACCATCGTTCAGTTTTTCATATTAAATAAAACATATATCAAGCTTCTCGCATATTCATTTCAATGAACTATATAAGCTTAGTCATTATCAGCATAAAACTTAATCATTGCTAAGCTAAGTATAACAACAAGTATACGAAATCCTCATTTTGCTGGTACCCTTATGATGAAAGATAAAACTTGCCCTAACCATCGCAAGAAAAGAGATATTAAAGGGCCATAAACAAGAAAATCCTAGGTCCTCAAACAAAAAGGACTACAAAAAGGCGGTTTTTCGATTTTAGTCCCCTAAATCTTCAATATTTTAAAATTAGTTCCCAAAATCTTCGTATTTTGAAGTTAGCCCCAAATCTTAAATACTTTGAATTTGTCCCACAAATCTTCATATTTGAAATTAGTCCCCCAAATATGTTAAGTGTCTTGTAATTAGTCCCCAAAATATTTCAACGTGGTACTAACTAGAGGGACTAATTTTAGAACACTTAAGAGATTTAGGGGACTAATTTCAAAATATGAAGATTTGGGGGACTGATTTCAAAATAGTTAAATGAATAGGGGACTAATATCGAAACCCCCAAAAAACTCAAATTTATTCAGAAAATAGCGCCTGGGAGAATGTTTCCCCACCATTTATTTTCCATGAAAGTTTTGAAATTGGCTTATCTATAGAAAGTTCACTTTAGATGATATTACATTTTCCATAATGCATTATTATTTCAAAGCAATAATCTATATGAGATCCTTGTATAAGCTACATCAAAATGAAATTTCTTCCAAATTATTCAAATAAAAGATGGACACTAAAAATAGGGAAGTGTGTAACCTCTACACTGTGCTGGCCCGCAAATAATTGTACTATGAAGAAATTTCACAACATGGGACTCATGAATACTGTTTTGATATAGTACACTTTCTTTTAAGAGCATCACTTTGTAATACTTTTTTCTCTTTTTTTTTATCCCTTAAAACAACAGAAATTTGGTAGCTCATGAATTGCGTTCAGTACTTTTTTCTTTTCTAGAAGTTTTCAACATTTTCAACATATCCGTTATCCATTTGTGGGATAGTTGCTGGTTAGGCATTAGATTTTAGGATATGCATTTTCTTCTAATATTCATGGTTAGGCATTAGATATGAGGATATGCATTTTCTTTAATATTCATGTTAACTTATACAGTAAGAAAATCTCATCCTGAACTTTTGCAAAGACCTACATGAATACTTTTCAGTTTTCTATGTTAGTCATGCTAAGAAAATGCAGCTGTCATTCAGTTTTTCATATTGTATAAAATATATATATCCAGCTTTCCTTTGCATATTCATTCAAATCAATGACCTATGTAAACTTAGTAGTTGTCAGAATAAAAATTAATCATTGCTAAGCTAAGTATAACAAGTATATGAAATGCTCATTTTATTTGTACCCTTATGATAAAAGATAAAACCTGCATTAACCATCAGAAGAAAAGAGATACTAAAGGGTCATAAACAACAAAATCCTAGGTACTCAAACAAAAGAAGACTACAAGAAGGGGGGCTTCCCACATTAGTCCCCCTAATCTTCAATATTTTGAAATTAGTTTCCGAAATCTTCATATTTTGAAATTAGCCCCCCAATCTT
Source organism: Asparagus kiusianus (assembly GCA_022839385.1). Classification (NCBI taxonomy): domain Eukaryota; kingdom Viridiplantae; phylum Streptophyta; class Magnoliopsida; order Asparagales; family Asparagaceae; genus Asparagus; species Asparagus kiusianus. Next base: position 562,468 of record BQKN01066895.1, read on the forward strand.
TAAATATTTTGTTATTAGTCGTCCAAATCTTCATTTTTTGAAATAACTAACTAGAGGGACTAATTTTAGAAAACACTTGAGAGATTTGGGGGACTAATTTAAAATTATGAAGATTGGGGAGACTATTTCAAAATATTTAATAATTTGGGGGACTCATTCTAAAAAATGAAGATTTGGTAGATTAATTTCAAAATATTGAATTTTTGGGCGACTAATACTGGCCCCCCCCCCCCCCATAAAACTCAAATATTTCCTAGTTCTCAATTGAGTTTTTACATGAGAACTACCCGTACTTTTATCAAAATTGACACTTGACATCCTTGATACTTACCATCTTTGATGTTCTTTATGGCCAATATCACTTTTATTTGCTAACTCTTTGCAATGTCACACATATTGAGGTTTCAACCTAAAAACCACGCGAACTGACCATTTTATCCCCTAATTAAGGCACATGATTTGCACGTGTGTCCTAATTACTTATAAACCTGAGGGTTTTTTCTATATTAGTTCTCCAAATCTTTTATATTTTGAAATTAGTCCCTCAAATCCCCCCCCCCCCGCCCACCCCGCCGCCTCTTCTCTCAAACAACCATAGATCTCCTGACCCAAATCCCGATACCCTAATTCCTAATCCCCAAACCCTAGATTCATCTCCCCTCAATCCTCCTCCCTCCCTCCAATCCAAGGGAAAAAACCCAATCCTCCCCTAAACCCTAACCTCACCTCCCCTCCCTTCAATCCTCCCTCCCTTCCCCCCTCCAATCCAAGAAACCACCCCCAAACCCTAGTTAATGAGCAAAAGATCGACAAATCAGCCTCCCTATAACCCTCTCCGGTCGGTTGAAGAGGACATCAATTTTGGAGACTAATTTCAAAATATGATGATTTTGGGGTCTAATATCAAAACATGAAAGATTTGCGGACTAATATTGAAAAAATCTTTGTTTTTTATAATTAATTGGACCCATTCTTTGCCTATGTTTATGGTTAGGATGTTTTTATCAGTTCTCGTGTTTTTTAGGCTGAAAACTCAAATAAGTATTTTTTAGACTGAAAACTCAAATAAGTATGATATTGCAAATATGTTAGCAAGTAAAGGTGGTATTGACAAAAAAAATGTGGTAAGTATTAATTTTGATAAAAGTAAAGGTGATATTGATGTAAAAACCCTTCTTAATTACATTATTAATAAGCACCCAAAGCCCTAATCTCTTTTTCTCTCTTCCTAGCTGCAACAAACACTAATCATAGTCTAGTAAATAGAAAAGCAAAAATATTGAGGGGAAATTTGAAAACGAAAAGAAAGCGACCATTATCTATAGTAGAAATGCAGTAAAAAGTATTTAGAGGGCGGAGATAGATTAAAATAAACCTTCAAATGATTCGATAGTGTATAGTCACTGGCAGCCTTCCCCAAAAATAGATACGACCTCTTTGCAATTGTTTAGGTGTCTTGTATCTTATAGAGGTGGAAAACTAGATTTAATAATGAAGTAGAAAACAAAGAAACTGAAATGACATTCAAGGAGCTCTTCAAGCACAAAGATTCAAACTCCAAAGACTAGATAAAAATGACTATCTGACTCTTGCTAGCTCAAAATAGCAAGAGGCTCTTCATATGAAAATTGAATGTGGGGAGGGCTCCTGATGCACAGAGATACAAAGACTAGATATAAATGGATTTCTGATGCTTGGTAGCTCAAAATAGACAGGCTTTTCATATGTAAACTAAGTGGCATTGATCAAGGAGCTCTTTAAGCACAAAGGGCCAATTTGGCAATCACTCAAAATTAGATCGGGTTCAAATCTAGTCCAATTTTGAGAACAATTCTAATTGAGAAAAATTGTGCCAAAGTTGTCCCAGTTTTTCTTAGGCCAAAAAATGAGCTTTAAACTGTTTCTATTTTGAACCAACTCCCCTTGGCTCGAAAAAGAAATAGTTTAGCTTAACACTAGGCTAGGACCAGCCCTGGTTTAGTTTTGTACATTTTACCAAACAACGTCAAAGATTCAAATACTATAAATGGATATCTGACGCTTGCCATTATTGATGAACTTGCTTCTCTTTCTTTTATAGTGTTTATATACTTGTGAGGTCATTGGTATCTTCACTGCAAGACTTAAGCTAAGCTGTTGTCATGAATTTGATACTTTTTGTTAAAACTTTTTAGATCTTATGTTGAATTCATTGATAACCCATCATAATTCTACTTTCAGATATAATTGGAGTAGGTTAAAAGTAGAATTATGATATGTTCAATAGTGAATTCAACGAACATTAAGAAACTTCGAAAATTAGCTTTTGGGTGCCACATGAGAAAATTTAGTAGAAAATTCTCAAGTTTGCATCACGTAAGATAAGGGCAAATTTTAAAAACTTCATAGTACATAGATGATGCCAAAAACAAGTGAGTTTATATAAGTGTAAAATATGGAAAACTATGAAGTTTTTAAGTTCTGATTGATATTTATGCTCTAATTAACAAAAGAAAAATTGTAAACAATGTAAGTTGTGATAAAAGTTACAAGTTTAAGACAACACTGCATAGCACAGGTAGAAGGACATTCTGGAAAAAAATTATCCATTAGATTTAATATATTCATTTCTCTTCTCGGTGGCATTTTAAGAATACATATAATAATAGTATTAGATTTGTACTCGTGATCTTCGTATGTTGTCTTGTGCATTTCAAATGAAAAAAATTGTTGTAAACATTGCTTTTAAAATATTTAGATATGTAAACTTCCTTTCGTATATAAACAAATGTCTATCAGGGATCATGCCCTCTTTGCACTAGACAGTCAAATCGGTCAATTTTAATCGTTCATTTGCTACCATGGTCCTTCATCAGAGCAATAGTAATTATGAGAGGGAGGGAGGGAGGGAGAGGGAGAGAGAGTAGACCACAATCACAATCAAGGGAGAAAATGACCCGCTTAGGTAAAGTTTCGATGAAAATATTTTATCAAGCCCTTTTGAAACAACTTAAAGGAATTGAGGGGGTTTTATTTTGAAATACCAAGATTTTGGGGTCTTATATAAAAATAAATGAGATTTGAAGGTCTTATACAATAAAACCATTGAATGGTTGGTCTAACGAATCAATTTTGATACTCTTACTGAGGAATCTATCGAGAATGTGGCATCTCTTTGCCCTTTTGCACATCTAGTGAGTGCAACTCAGGCATTCCGTTACCTGGCGTGGAGGGGGAGAGTAGTAATATAATATACTGATGGCGTAACCTAAAGGAGAGGTTGGATCTGAAAAGCTCCGAGATGGCTTTTGCAATATGTTGGCTTCCATGAGAAACAGAATGAGATAAAACACCAAGGACGTGTGCGAGGCGCGGAGGAGGTTGTATGCATGCGAAAGGATACAAATTATTATTCCTGAATGCACATGAACCATATGCAAGTTTGGTGGCTACTTTAGTACCAACGTTGAGATGCCCTCCATCTATAGATTATTTGTAAGGTGAATTTGACAGAGCTATATTTTCAGAGAGGTGAGTGATGGGGGTAGGTATGATTGTGAGGAATCATGCAGGCGAGTTCTATGTGACTCTGTAAAAATTGTTTGGATACGAGGTAATGTTAAGGATGTTGAATTTCAAGTACTGTGGGAAGCGGTTAAGGTTTCCCTGGATATTCGATTTGGGAAGGTAATTTTTGAAGGAGATGCGGAAGCAATATTTAGAGACATCCATAATGTCTTGGAGCAACAATCCATTTTTTGGCGCACCAAGGATGCTATTCGACGATCCTGTATATAGCTCGAGTAACGGAATTTTGACATAACAAAAGTAGTAGTTCATAGTTCGACGCCGTCAAAACATTCATCAATGGGTTTGTCTGAGTTCACGAGCGAAGAAACTCCCAAATCCACAAGGTGTTACGAATCCACAAACACTGGAATCCACTAGTTGAAAGAGAGAAATCTCTAGGTTTTAATAATAATTTTCATTGATCAAAATTGGTACAATGGATACCTTTAAATAGGCATACATGTTCGGTGATGAAAAAGAAATCTAAGCTTTTCCTTAGAGAAAAAGAATTCTAAACTAAGGAAAGAAATCTAAAATCTCTCCTACTTGAAGAAAAGAAGTCTAAACTAAGAAAAGACATAAAATCTCTCGCAATTTATTGAAATCAATGCTTTCTAAGATCTTAGATAATATTATCTAAAATTTGCTACTCTGCTGCATCAGATTTTCAAGCAGCTCTAGTCGAACAGGTGTTCATGTGCTGGCTCGGAGTAAGGAACTTGAAAACTATGCGGTATGGCTCGAAAATGCTCCACCATTTTTACAAACTGTTCTGCACTCTGATAAGGAGAAGCATTTATCCATATTTTTTATCGTTGTACTACTGGAGTTTTTAATCTTTTAGATTAGACGTGTCTTGATAATTTTTCCATAAAAAAAAACTCACAGAATAAAATGTAAAGATTATAAAGGTATTCAAAAGACAAAATACCATGAACAGTACCATAAATAATAACCGGTTAATTTAAAAATATCTGATAAACAAATTAATCAGATATATGAAATCAATTTCAATGCCTACATAATAAATAGACACCTGGGGACATTTTGTAAAGGTGGCTTGGTTTAGTGCTTAGCAGTATCCACCATCTTTAAAGAAAACAAATGGTCGTTTTGAAATAAGGATGGAAAGATAATTTACCATAACAATTTAAACAACGATTATGAAAGAGCCTAAAATTGAAGGAACTAAACAATGTGGAGGGTAAGTTGAGAATTATGAATATTTTGGGGCATATTAAAAATATGTACAACTTGGAGCGTATATATGAAAAAACCTATTGGAAAATAAAAGAGGGGGAAAAAGAAAGAAAGGAAGAAAAAGTGTGAAGAATTTTCAATTGTTTTCTTTGTCTTAATTTTCAACTGTTTTCTTTGTCCATGTAATAGCTTGTGACGTGGCTCGTTGAGCATATTTGGCAACTGTCTCTTAGCTTCAAGCCTTCAATCATGCAATAGAAATTTCCCTCTTCACTTTTAACCTTTTGTCTAATAGCTAAATTTTTTGCGCCAGTCTCAGTACGATGTGGATGGTGTATATGGTTCCCACTGGTCTTAGCAGTGCTGTCAGGTCTGTTTAGACAAACAATTATACTTTCAGAGTATAAACTATCTATCTTATGTCATTCCTATGATATTTCTTGTGTTTCCTCCCTTGCAGTATTAGAGTTTCAAATGAACTGGGTGGCGGACAACCTCAAGCTGCACGTCAGTCAGTGCGAGCTACTTTTATCATAACCGTCACAGAAGGTTTGCTTGTAGCATTAGCCACCATTTTGTTACGTGATGTCTGGGGATATTTGTTCAGCAATGAAGAAGAGGTGGTGAAGTATGTATCACGAATGATGCCAGTTCTTGCAACCTCTGACTTCCTAGATGGGATTCAGTGTGCACTTTCAGGTCTGAATTGTCAATAATATTCTATGTTTATGATATATTCTTAACTAGATTCGTTTGTGGAAAATTTTTTACAAATTATGGTTTGGAAACTCGGGATGTCAATCTATTAACCTAAGGAGCAAACAAAGAGTAGAACCCAATTTTATTTTTTTATTTGCTATGGTATATGACTTGGTATGCAGTCTCACATGATAACCAGGACAACACTTTTTAATTTTCTTTCTAGAGAATTAGGTTGGAAATTATCCCATATAATTAGACTGCTCTGTTGATAAACTTTTCCTTTCATTTAAAATTTGGTTATTCTTATCTCTTTTTTTTCTACCTGATATTAAGAATAATTCCTCGAGGAAATTGACTTGTTGAACATAGGATTTTGTCTTAATTCGACTTTACTGGACCTTTATCTGCTGAAAAAACGATTGTAGACATGTTCTCAACAAAAAATTCCGCAAGCTATTATGGACATGTTTTCAACAAATATTTCGGCCGCTGAAAACAGTGCATGTCCATTTTTTAGTCAAGACAGTATGTTGTTACAAATTGATAAATCACAAGCTTAAGTTGGGCCTGAATGAGTGCAAGTCAAGCTCAGTTTTATGTATGCTATCAGTTACTACACAAGTCAAATTTTGGGTCTAAAAGGACAGCAAGACAAATTAAGTTAGATCCAACAAATATCTTGTCAAGTTTTCAACTATGGATCTCTCACATTTGTAATTTTTAGTTCAGCTGCAAATTAATTATGACAAATAGCTGGTTTCTGGACATCTTCGCCTTTAGGTGCTGCTAGAGGGTGTGGTTGGCAGAAAACATGTTCGTACATTAATCTTGGAGCTTACTATGTTGTTGGTATACCTTCCGCTATTCTCTTCGCATTTGTCTTGCATGTTGGTGGTAAGGTATGCCTCAATTTTCTCTTCCTTGTCTTTAAATGCTTCAAATATTATCTAATATCTCGTTTTTTTCTTGATTAATATCTATGTTTCTATTTTTTTTTTCTTGCCAGGGACTCTGGATGGGCATCATCTGTGCACTCACTGTTGAAGTGCTGGTGCTTCTGGTCATCATCCTGCGCACTGACTGGGATAATGAAGTAAGCTATTGATTTACTGTTTGATAAATGCATACATAGATAAACTACAGTCTTTCTTAGTAAGTGCTGAGCAATGGATCTTTTTAAGTTGGGAAATTAGTTGTGCTTTTACAAATTCTGCTTCATCCTAAGTTTATAGCCCACCTAAGATTTTGGTTTTACTTTTCTACTGTTCAAAGTTGTAAGATAAGTACCAAGTGTGGATGAGATTATGTTATTCTATTATGTGACTCAAATATGGTCATTATTCTTGCAAGCAACACATGCTTACACTATGGAATTTTGTGGTTTGGTTCAAAAGTGAAATTAAGTCGAAGCCACATTAGTAATTTTTAATCTCATCTTTACTCATGTTATGTAACCAACATAAGCAACAAACAATTAGGACTTTTCATGCCAATTTGTAACACATTTTTATTTTCTTGTTTCATATTGTTTCTTATTCTTGCATTGACGTGCACAACAGAAGTTCTGGATCAACTTGTACAAGCACTAGAGCTTTGATAATTTAAAAAAAAAATAGAGGAATTAAGAGCATAAAGATATAACACAGTGTGGCGCCGAACGCCCACGACCGAAAAAGGAGAATCAGCTAAATCTTGAAGGAGAGATAAAACGGAACATCTTATCAAATCCAGACCCCCAAATACACCCTTAACTCCTCATGAGAAAATAGAGAAAGAAACTTTAAATCAAGAATGCAAATGTTCTTCTCCATACTGCACTTAATTACTTCAATGAAAGTTATCTAAAACCCCTAAATTTATAGAATACATAGATGCAAAATTGCTCTAGACGATATGATGTGATCTCTGAAATATCTTTAAAAGATCTCTTTTAATATCTCCCATATTATCAGCTTGGAGAATGTTGATAACAGTCTGATCATTCCATTGAGTGCAACTAGCTTGAGCAAGCTTGTAAAGTGCTTGGTTTTGACTAGAGCAAGCATAGATTCCAAGCTTTAGGAGTGCTAGTAAAGGAGTAATTTCTGCCGACCCACCCTGCAACTTCCCATTAGCAACAATCATGTGTCCATTATCAATTTCACATTAGTACAGTCAATATAAAAAAACCAGTGCAATAAGTAAAAACAAGTACATGTGATTCAAATCAGTAACTATTGAATCAGGACAATAATCAAGTGCAAAATTGGCAGTTAGACATTTGTTACATTCCGCTTCTCTGTGTATGGTTTTCTATGTAGGAAACTCTTATATGATATTCTTCCCAAAAGCTGGATATTGAGTTGTATCCTTGCACCTTTACCCTCGAAAGTTCGATTAGCTTGCTCTCTAATTTAGTTGCCTGTCTTATCCTTTTTCCATGAATACTTCCAAAATCCATCCTTTTTTCTTACATACGATTTCCTTTTGCAGGCAAGGAAGGCGAGAGACCGAGTTTACAACTCTGCCATGACTGTTGATGCAACAGGTTGATGCGCGGCCGTACACTTTAATTCTTCTATTCTATTCTGTAAATCTAATAATGTTCTTTCAACTTGAAGAACACCTATATTTTTATGATTCTATGCATGGAAAGCAAATAAATATATATATATCTTTGACTTGATTTACTTCCGTTACTTACCATAAATTGGAAATGAGATGATACCTACGATTGCTCCTGCTGTTGATTGTTCAACTTTTTTCCTTTGATTCTTGGAATCTGTTCAATGCCAAATATAATATTGAGGATCTATAACATTTCTTCGTCTATGTGCTGGTTATCTGTATCGGATTATTTTTTTCCCCGTTATAAACTAATTATCTATGTATTGTTGTTTTCTCCATTGGGTTACACTGGCATGAATTAATTTAAGAGTTATATTAAAATGGACATGGCATTAGAGAGACTACAAAAACTCATCATATGGGAAACAAAAAAGCATTGCATTCGTTGAGTCCTAGTTATTAAATTAATGGATGACCAAGAAAACGTCCCCTCCTTTCTTTAAGTTTGAAAGCCAGCGGCTCAATGGAAAGAGAAGATACGGTGTGCACCCTGGAAAAGTTTGCAATTTAGTACACTTAAATTAGATTTCATTATCTTTATTAGTAGGCTCACTATATTTGCATAACTTCTCTATTTTTTTCCCTATCATTTCATATGGGATCGGTTGTGAATAATCCATTGTGTAGCACGTACTATATACATTTCCTGATAAATATGACGCTGGCTATCGAGTTGAAACATGGATACAATTTTGGTAATGATAAATCTGCAAGAAAGATTCAGATCCTCATTTACTGTGGTTGGAAAGTGGAGAACAGTTATTCTTGGTAAAAATGGGAACAAATGCAGCTCAAGAGGAATAAAGTGTTAGTTCTATGAAAATGAATCACAACTGTTTAAATATATCATTAAATGTTTTTTATTAAGAAAGTAGACGGCACGGCGGTGGGGAGGTTGCAGTTAAGTACTAGGATACTTGTCCGTGCCGTACCAATGGAGGTATGCCTTTTCAGTGAAGCCATATTTCTACTCTGTCATTAATTAATTGCTCAAGGCTCAGAGTATCAATAACATATTGCAAATATGGCGATCAACAAAAAAATTTGTTTTGTCAACATCAAAATTTCATCTCTTCTGCATGTTCAACGTTGGAAGTTTCACAGCCTAAAGAAGAATATGAACTGTCAACTCGTTCAAAACTTCCAAAACCCATCACGTATCTTCACAACACAAACCGTACACAGGCATAAATATGAGCTTTACGTTTTGGTCTCTTCTGGCAAGAGGGGGAGATGGAGAAGCCAACCCTCCTGTCTCCTCTCATCCCACATCAATCAACACCAACAGTAGTCAAGCATTTATCCCAAATGTTTCGGGTCAGCTACATGAATTATGTTTTTCCATTCCATTCTGTTATGAGTTATCTCTTCCGTAAAGTTAGTCCTAATCATATCCTTCTTAATCTCCTCTAACCAAGTTATTCTAGGTTTACCTCTAGATCTCTCAGCCCCATTACTTCTAATATTATAGCTTTTCCTAATCGGTGCACCAAGGGGTCTCCGTTGTACATAACCAAATCATCTTAATCTATTCTCTCTCATCTTATCCTGAATATGAGCAACTTCTAATTTATTACGGATGTACTTATTTCTTAATCATATCTTTTAATATATACCCACAAGATCATCACAACATTCTCATTGCTACTACACTCATTTTTTAAACATATTATTTTTTGATTATCCAACACTCTGATCCATAAAGCATAGTTAGTATTATAACTGTTCTATAGAATTTTTCCTTTAGTTTCATTGATATTCCACGATCAGATAAGACTCCCGAAGTACTCCTCCAATTTCAACCATCCACATTTGATTCGATGCACAACATCACTATCTATCTCATCATGATGCCTAATGATTAATCCTAAAATTAATCATCCTAAAATAGAGAAAATGATTAATTTTAGGTATTTCTTGGCCATCAATATGTAGCATAGACTCTCTTCCTCTCTTAATTTTACTAAAAATGCACTTCATATATTCTGTTTTTTTACTATTTCTAAGACCTTTAGATTTAAGAACTTGTCTCCATCTTTCTACTTTAGAAATAATATCTCTTCTAGTTTCATCAACTAACACTATATCATCGGTAAATAACATACACCATGAGATTTCATCTTGGATGTGCTTAGTAAGTTGATCCATAACTAATGTAAAAAGATGAGGACTTAAAGCTGACCCTTGGTGTAAACTTGTGGTAATAGAAAATTGTTTAGTCTCTCATTCATTAATTCTTAATCTAGTTGTTACTCTATTATACATATCTTTAACCATATCAATATATATACTAGATACATTTTTTTTCTAACATCCACCACATTACCTCTCTAAGCACTCTATCATAAGCTTTTTCTAGATCGATAAAAAAATATATGTAGATCCTTTCTCTTCTTTCTATATCCTCCATCAACCGTCTCAATATATGTATAGGTTCCATAGTTTACCTCCTAGGCATAAAACCAAATTGATTTTCAGCTATACTTATCACATTTCTTACTCTTTGCACAATTACCCTCTCATAAAGTTTTTTAGTATGACTCATAAGTTTTATATCTTGATAATTTGAATAACTTTGTATATCTCCTTTATTTTTGTATATCGGTATCAAAGTACTAATCCTCCACTCATCCGACATTCTTTTCGTCTCGATAATCTTATTAAATAATTTAGTTAACCATCCTAAGCATATATCTCTAAAATATTTTTAAATTTTAATAGGGATATCGCCCGGTCCTACGGCTCTTCCACTTTTCATTTTCTTTAGAGCATCTTTAACCTCTCTAATCCTAATTTTTTTAGAATATCTACAGTTTCGATCATTCACTATATGGTCAAAATCTCTATTTTGCTAACTTGTTTGGTTATCATTAAACAACTGATAAAAGTAATTCCTCCTCTTCTCTTTTATTTCTCTGTCGGTCAGTAGAACTCTTTCATCCTCACTTTTAATACACTTAATATTACCCAAATCTTTATTTTTCCTTTCTCTAATCATAGCAAGCTTGTATATATCTTTCTCTCTCTCCTTAGATTCTAAATTCTTATAAAAAATTTCATAAGTCTTGTATTTATTCTCACTAATCGCTCTTTTTGGTTCCTTCATTACTAGTTTATATTTTTTTTCAAGTTTTCCTTACTTCTACACTTTTGTCACTCTTTATATAAAGTTTTTTTCCTCTCAGATAACCTTTTGCACACTCTCATTCCACCACTAACTCTCATTACTACCTAATCTACAACCTTTAAATTCTCCTAGTATATTTTGAGCCACTTTTCCAATACAAGAAGACATGCTATTCCACATAATATTAGTCTACTATCTATATTCCATATATCTTCTTTCATTATCTTATCTTTAAAATGTATTAAATTCTCCCTTTTTAAATTTCATCGTGTAGTTCTTAGTCTCTTGTTCACGATAGTTTTTCCACTCCTCTTCTTAATAGATTTGTCTAAAACCATTAGTCTATGTTGTGTGTATTTAAACTCTTTCCTGGTATAACTTTATAATCTTTACATATTAACCTATCCGTCATTCTAGTAAGAAAAAGTCTATTTGACTATTATTAAAATCACTTTTAAAGGTTATTAAGTGTTAATCCCTTTTTCTAAAAAGCTTGTTTACTATTATCAAATCATATGATATTGTAAACTCTAAAGTTAATTTACCCATACGTTTCTTATCTCCATACCCATATTTTTCGAAGTCTCCCCTCATCCCGTTGACATTAATAGCTTCATCTCCGTTAATGGAGAAGGCATTGTGGCCGAGGTCAAGAAGCAGCAGTGGTTGGTGGGGCATCTCATTGCATCTAGCCTTCTTCAGTACATCCTTTAGGATATTTCAGTACTGTTTGTAGGTCATCTTGGAGAGCGCTCTTTCTCTCTCTCTCTCGTCCTTCTTCAGTACTTCCTCCATTTTTATTTTTATTTTTATTTTTTTGAGAAACTACTGGCCTTATGACAGTCAATCTAGGCTACTATTATCAGGATGCGAATACCATGGATGCAAAGTTAAAATCCATACCATTTGATGTGATAGCATCTACATCGACTATCTTGAAACAGAATTCCCAATGATTTCGTTGTGTTTTTAATCACGTACCAAATGGTAAACAATTATGCGATTCTATGGAACTTCATAAAAGAGCAAGAATTAGATCTAAACTACAAGCGAGAAAATAGAAATTAACTATCAAGAAAAAACAAGCATAAAAGTAAATCTAAAATAAGAATTAAAAGAAAAAAATATAGACTAACTACAAGGCAAGAAAGAAATTCTATAAAGAATGAGAATAAATTTAAATAATAAAAATAAAAAACATAAAAGTAAATCTATATTACAAAGCATGAAATAAATCTAATCTACCAACATAAAAATAAAAGTAAGAAAATTAAGTCCTAAATATACAATTCTAAAACAAGAAAATAGAAGGAGAAAATAAAAACTTATATTGCAAGGGGTTGATACATTGAAGGCAAATCTTCATCTTCATCAACAAAGAAGAAGAAAAGAAGATTTAAAAGGAGTAAATTTTTATTTATTATAAATAAAAGTTTATAATTTAAAAGGTCTACTCAATTAAGAGTAACTCTCCTCTCCAAATGAAGTTTTTAGAAAAAAATTTACTCACAAACCTTTTACATTCTACCATTATTTATAGTCTATTACAATCAACAAGAGTCATTAAATTAGTCTTGGGCTCCTAGAATAAATCTCAGCCATACACTATTCTATTACGAACCAATCTGATTGGCCAATCGGTTGGTTAACCAATTGGCTACTCAGTTTGTTAACCGATTGGTTCTTAACAGATTTGATTCCTTTGTTGACTTGTTGACCCGATTTTTTCTTGATCTCTTAGGTTTTTGTGGGTCTCTTCTTGGCTTGATCTTTGACTTCAATAAATAGTTAAAAAATAAGAGAATTTGGTTCCTTTGGGCTCTTATTCATTAATTCTTCATAACTTACAAATTAAGATAAAAATAATTTATTAGTAAATATTTATTCAAATAAAATAGATAATGAGGGTATAAAAATATAATAGAATGTGATGACCATGTGCTATCAATACTTGTTGTTGATGTTAATAATCAAACATATAACATAATGGGGGTGAGGTTGATTAGGAGGCCGCTCACTTCTCTAAATATCTGGTTTTGAGTTGAGTAGTTTCAGTATACACAAATAGCAATTTGTGAGAGGACGGGGACCAGTTCCCCTGTGAACGTGTGCCCAGCCTGGCAAAAAAATCCAGCGGGTACCAAGAGTCCAGCGGGTAAATGACAAGGCCCAAGTTTCATTTTAATAACCGCATCATCTCCTATAAATACCTATGATCTCTAGGTTTTTTGTGTGCGGAAAAGCTGCGGTGAAAAAATAAAAGCTGTGGGAACAGCGGCTTTGGAGAAAAAGTCTGCAGTGGGAAAAATTACAAAAAAGCAGATTTTCTTTTTCTTTTTCGTTTCTTTTGGCGGCTGAGCAGAGGGAATTGCTGCTGTTTATTGAGAGAAAAAGAGAGAGATTTTGAGGAGAGAAAAAGAGGGATTTACAAAAGAGAGGTTAATTTCTTTTGGGTAAAAATTAGATCTTTTTCTTAGAGACGAGCTTGTGGATTGTATAAGTCGTTGGTGTTCTTCTCATAGTGGAACCTCCCCTCACCCCTCCCGTGGACGTAGGCAAGTTTGCCGAACCACGTAAATCTCGTGTATTTATTATTTTCTGGGTGTTGGCTATTGCTTGTAGGTTCCCTCAATATTCGGTCTTAGAACTGATGAGAGGAAGAGTGTATATTTCACTTTGATGAAATATATCACT